>CM064523.1:21748359-21950859 GCA_032716605.1 Paralithodes platypus | reverse complement strand
GTTTTAGGAGGGGAAAAGGGTGCGTGGATCAGATTTTTGCAGTAAGACAGTTATGCAAGAAGTATTTAGAGAAGCATTAGGAGATGTTTTTGGGCTTTTATGGATTTGGAGAAAAATGTATGATCATGTGGATCGTGAAGCAATGTGGAAGGTGTTAAGGATTTATGAAATTGGAGGACATTTGTTAAAAGCAGTTAATAATAAAATATTGGCACAAGTAGAATGTTTTAAATGTCTAGGAGGAACGATAAGCAGGAGTGGAGGTATGGACATGGAGGTAAAACAGAGAGTGTGTGAAGGAAGGAAGGTTTTTGGAGCAATGGGAAGTATGTAGAAGATGAGAAATCTCAAAATGAAAGTAAAAAGTGCAATGTATCAAGGAATTATTGTGCCAACAGTGATGTATGGGGATGAGACATGGGCTCTGAAGGAAAAGGAGAGAAGAAAGCTGGATGTGATGGAGATGAGCTGCTTGAGGAGTGTGTGTGGAGTTACTCATAGAGACAGATTGAGGAATGAAAGGATACGTAGGAGAGTGGGGCATCAGAAACATTTGTCGGCCAGAGTGGACAGAAGGGTGCTGAGCTGGTAAGGTCATGTTGAACGAATGGAAGATGAAAGGCTTACAAAGATAATATGTGACTCAGATACAAGGGGAGATAGAAGGGCAGGACGACCCCCATTGAGATGGAGAGACTGTGTAAGACAAGCTTTGGATGATAGAAGAATGACTATAGATCAGGCAAGGGAAGTGGTAATAAAAAGGAATGAATGGAGAATGCTTATGAATAGGTGAGTAAACACGTGGTCATTTGGGGGAAGTGGTCGGGCGCAAGATGGACTAGATAATAGTCCATCAGGCGCCTGGCCCAGGGAGACAGTTTATATGAAGGTTGCGCTTGGAAGTGTGGAGGGGGGGCTTGTGGTTTCGGCTCCGCTGCATGTCTGTCTGCCGAGATCGGAACCTCTCTGGGTGGTCGGGGGCCAGAGGAGTGCTGGAGGGACCTTGGTGACCCTGGTCTGTGGGTCTTTCTCCTGGATGACCTGGATGTGTGTGAATTTGTACTTTGTTCTTGTGTGTTTATTGTTTTATGTTGTGTTGTCCCTATTTTAGCTATGTCTTGAGTAGGCCACCCCCCACCCGCCCCCCAAAAAAAGGAAACGTGGGGATTGGGCCTGAGTATATACAGTAGATAGATAGCCATAGATGAAATACAAGGCAGTATGTTGAGATGGATAGAAATTTGGCTCAGTGAAAGAAAGCCAAGAGTAGTCATCAATGGTAAAGTATCCAAATGGATCATTTTAACTAGCTGTGTACCCTAGGTTCGATACTAGAGCTAGTTCTCTTCCTAGTATATATTAACGACATAGACGAGTGCCTCACCTGTACAATCTAATGTTTGCTTACGATACAAGAATTGTAAATACCATACAGTAGGGCCTACTCTCAAATGAACATGTAGAAGATATGCAAAATATTCTAGATAACTGTCATGTTTAGCTCATATTTGGCGAATTAGTTTTAATGGATATACATGTAAAGTATTCCATATCGGAAACCGAATGGAGAAAGCAAACTAATCAGCGAATGACAATCAGCTTAAGAGTGTAAACCAAGATACATATTTGGGAGTAACAATATCGAGTAACCTAAAATCCAGTCAACAATGTACAGAAGTTCTTATGAAGGCACACAAAATAATTGGCTTTAAAATATGCAGGTCATTTGAATATAAATCCAAAGATGTAATACTCACTCTCTATAATTCCTTAATCCGTCCTCTTACTAAATATTGCATTCAATCCTAAGCCTGCTGCCTTTACTACTAAAACATATAGACAAACTGGAACGAGTTCAGCATAGATTTACCAAAAATTAAACCAAATCTAAAGAACACAACATATGAGAAGCATCTTAGCGCATGAAATTTATTTCTTTTAACCAAGCTCAGGATAAGACAATCACTGCGGCTGACGTACAGTTACGTCATATATAAAAAGCTCCCATACTGGCGGATGATGTGACCGCTATATACCACATACAAATGTGAGCTACATTTTGTATTACAAAACAACGCTCAAACTGTCTACCAAACACATTAATAGCTAAATTGATTAGTTATATCATCAACCAATCGCGAGCATAAGGATGCCAAACATGGAGACAGACAGCAATAATATGCCTGATGAGAAGCCGCTCACAAGGAAGACAAGGAGGAATATTGTACAAAGGAGTACAAAGGAAATCAAGCAACAACAGATCTAGTGACCCTTCTAGGTTGCTTGTCCTCCAAAACACTGAGGATCAAGTGTCCAAACAGTGGTTTAGAGTGGGTAAGGGAACATTGGAAAGGGAATTACTGCCCTGGAACTAATGTCCGTGGCAGGATTAGGAAGTTAGTAGGGGACAGATGGGTTAGTAACTGAGGGGGGGGATAAAATAAAGTTATTAATTTACAAACGCAGTCAGTCGCGGGTTTGATGCGAGATATTTGTCTAGGCGGAGTTTAAATGAATCAACGGTGATGCAGTCTATAACGTTTCGGGGAAGCCCATTCCACAAGTTGACAACTCGATTGAAGAAGAAATTCTTAGATTCGTGCGAGTTAAAAGATTTACCAATAATTTTGCAACCGTTTCCCCGCGTGTAATTAGATTGGTCGATAGTGAAGTACTTACTACAGTTCATATTGTCGATGCCTTTGATGATTTTGAACACTTGAATTAAGTCGCCTCTTAATCTGCGCTGGGTTAAAGGAAATAGATTTAATTTTCTAGGACGCTCTTCGTATGGTTTGTTCTTTAGGCTAGGTATCATTTTGGTAACTCTACGTTGAACTCGTTCTAGCTTGTTTATATCTTTTTGGTAATAAGGGCACCAGGATTGAACGCAGTATTCCAGAAGAGGGCGGACTAATGAATTGTAAAGGGTTAGGATAACTTCTTTGGATTTATGCTCAAATGACCTGCCTATAAAGCCAATTATTTTGTTTGCCTTCTTAACAACTTCTGAACATTGTTGACTCGGTTTTAGGTTACTCGATATTGTTACTCCCAGATCGGTTTCTCTGTTTACATTCTTAAGCTGAGTGCCATTCATCGAATAGTTTGCTTTCTCATTTAGGTATCCGATATGTAGTACTTTACATTTATCCGCATTGAAACTCATTTGCCAAATTTGGGCCCAACATGACAATTTATCTAGATTGTGTTGCATATCGTCAACTTGTTCTTTTGAGAGTACGCTATTTGCAAGTTTTGTATCGTCAGCAAATTTTGAGATTGTACAGGTGAGACCCTCATCTATGTCGTTGATGTAAATTAGAAAGATAATTAGTCCTAGCACCGATCCCTGGGGTACCCCGCTACTTACATTGGTCCATTTTGATGCCTTACCGTTTATGACTACTCTTTGCTTTCTGTCGCTGAGCAAATTTTCTATCCATTTCAACACACCGTCTTGTATTCCATGCACTTTTAGTTTTAGCAGTAAACGTTTGTGGGGAACTTTGTCAAAGGCCTTTTGAAAATCAAGGTATATAATATCTACAGCTTTACTCTCATCGTAGAGGTTGAGGATATCGTAGAAGAAGTCTAAGAGGTTTGTTAAACAGGAACGTTTTTTACGAAAGCCGTGTTGAGTATCTTTAAGTATGTTATTTTCCTCTAAGTGATTTACGAGTCGGTCTCGTATGACCGTTTCTAGCATTTTACATACCACTGAGGTTAAGCTAATTGGACGATAGTTACTGGATAGGGATTTGCTGCCTTTTTTGAATATCGGTGTTACGTTGGCTAGCTTCCACTGATCGGGCATAGTTCCAGACTGCAAGGATTTATTGAATAGTAATGTCAGTGGTTTAGAGAGCTCATCCTTAGCTTCCTTTAGAACTCTAGGCGAGATTGTATCAGGTCCAGGCGTTTTATTTACCTTGAGTTTATCTAAACAATTCAATACTTCTCTCTCTGTAACGGTGATATTGCTTAAAACATCTGAATTATCAATCTGAATCGGCGATGGTGTAGGGATATCACTGAGGTCTTCTGTTGTAAAAACTGATGCAAAGAAGGTATTGAGGGCATTACTCATTTGTTCTTCGTCTTTGGTGTATTCTCCATTTTCATCGACTAAGGGTCCAACAGTTGAAGTAACTATTTTTTTCTTTCTGATATAACTATAGAATTCTTTCGGGTTTGTTTTACTTTGATTCGCAATATGTAACTCTATGGTATTTTTACTTTGCTTAATTAACTTTTTGGCTTTGCGTCGTAGCTCTACAAATTTCAGCCGTTCTTCGTCATTTTGTAAGGATTTTAATCTATCATTAGGACATTTTTTAGCAAGCAGGCAGTTTGAAATATCTTTATTCCACCATTTGGGCTTATTATTATGGCCTGGATGCCGAGTTTTCGATGGTATGCAGTCTTGCACTGCTTTTAGGTAAGTGGCTTCGAATAACTTCCAAGATGTATTTATGTCGTTATTGTGAATTAAAAAGCTCCAGTCAGTTTCTTTAAACATAGCTCTAAGTTTATGGAAGTTTGCTTTCTTGAAATTAGGGACTTTTTCGATGCTACTATTTGGTTCGTTACTAGTAAACTTTAAAGTGAAAGTTATCGTATGATGGTCGCTGTTACTGAATTCATCACCAACATTCAAATTCTCTATTAATTCTTCTTTTGTTGCAAGTACAATGTCAAGAACGTTATTGTAATGATAATCCCAAGGTCAGTGGGGGCGGAATGAATGATTGAAAACTATTATGGGGAGTGTTCAACCCAATCTTTTCATTGGAACACATTGTAATTCGGTCTGACCTTTAGATATAGTGCTAGGGGGACTTATATTGAGTGGAATTAGAGTGAAAATAGCCTCAAGGGGAGATTATGACCTATAGAAGCCACCGCACCAAAAGGGTTAACAGGCGACCTAATTCAAGTGCTCAACATCGTCAAAGGCATCAACAACATAAACTTGTTAAGTATTTTCCGATCAGCCAATCAAATTACATGCAGGGAAATCCTTGCAAAATCATTGTTAAATCTTTTTAACTCACATGAATCCAAGAATGTATTTTTTCAATTAAGTTGTCAACTTGTGGAATGGGTTTCCTTTAGATGTTAAAAACTGCAGCACCATTAATTCCTTTAAACATTGCCTAAACAAACTCCTTGCCTTAAATCCGTGACTTACTGTTTTTCTTATCCCTCAGATACATCGAAGATCCCTGTATTTATGAATAAATACAATGGTAATCTCTTTTCCCCAGACACTCGAAGGATCACTTATAGCTGTGGTATGTTACTAACCCAAATTGTATCCTAATAAAATCTTCTAACCCTATCATGGACATTAGTCCCAGGGCAGTACTTCCCTTTCCAATTGTCCCTTACCCACTCTAAACCCCTGTTGAACAATCTAAGCAGCAGTGATATACGTGGCAAGCAACCTCGAGGGGTTCTTAGACCTGTTGTTGCTTGACTTTCTTTGTATGCTTTCTCTCTCTCACTTACTCTCGCTCTTGCCCACTCTCTCTCTCTCCTTACTAGAAATATATTAAGGTTAAGTATTCTATATCACGCCGTGGTGTAGTTGATAAAGCACACACTCTCGTCCTGACTGTCTGTGGTTCGAGTCCCGGCTGAGGTTAAACACATTTAGTAGCTCACGTTTATTAGTAAGATAATATATACTATTTGTTTCTTTTTCTATTTTTTAAGACACAATGAAAATAGGAAGGAGAATAATGGCAACACAAAAAAGGTCCATGTGCCTAAAGGCATCTTCCATTTATAAAATGTTTGTAAAAATCAGATTTAAACTGTTGTAGGTTGTAACTTTGGGGGATGCAACTCCAAGGAAGTGAATTCCAGACTAGAAGTTCTGGAGATAAAAGAATGTTGATAAGCGGAAGTTCTACATTGTGAAAAAGAGAGTGTGAATTGATGAACATTTTCAGCTGCTCTAGTTCTGCGGGGAAAGATGCGGAGAGGATGCACAAATAATACAAGTTTCTCAGAACATCTTCCGTGAAAACATCTGTAGAGTAATGCAAGGGATGCAACATCACATTGTATGAATAATGGAAGAAGATCCTACGAGATTGCATGGTTATCGGTAAATGTAATTGCTTTATTTATATATACTGTATATATATATACCGGTATATATATATATACAAAAGGGTCCCGAGAAATGTGCCAATATGTGTTTGCATACCTATTTTTTGTTTTGGTTGGTCTAGAAACCATATATCTCCCTTATGAACGTTTGTTATATAATGGTACTTGAAGCAGCCTGTGGTTGTAGAACGGGAAGGAAATTGTATAATTATGTAATATAATGGCTATGCACTATTGTATCGCGACTGCTCTCTCTCTCTCTCTCTCTCTCTCTCTCTCTCTCTCTCTCTCTCTCTCTCTCTCTCTCTCTCTCTCTCTCTCTCTCTGTATATATGTATACGGTATATATATATATATATATATATATATATATATACAGTATATATATATATATATATATATATATATATATATATATATATATATATAACGTATGTTATGGATTGTAAAATTAATTAACTTATCGTAGTACCGGAGTTATTCCGGAGCTATTCATGAATTCTATAGTTTGTTGAATATTAGATGCTAAAATACAGGTTACCATTGTTGAGACATAAGATAGCTCGTATTTACTTGTTAATGTATTGGATATATTTTGCGTCATTCAAATGTTCACCCTAATGTTTTGTAATTACACGATTGTAATAACCTTTTATCGGTAGAGCAATAATCATCTGTACACAATATCATCAATGCATTTTTGTCGATACTTCTCACTATCATAATTTCGGAAATACGCAGTATTTCGCCCCTTTTGTAAGAACTGTATATCATCATCATTTCCCTTTCTCGGTTCAACACGATATTCCGCCCTACTGCATATTATCTAACCATAATATTCAGTGTCCACCATAATTCATCTCCAATGGTAATATTTCATACATTTCATCTGAAATTACGTTACTAGACAGCATCACTTCCCATTGTCGGCACTACGCAATATTTTACCTTCATGTTCAGCTTTTAACAATATTTCATTCCATATTGCGGTACTGTGCAAAAGTTCATATCCATGTCATGTATCAACTTGGTTTTAATGTTTCTCCTAAATATATGCCTGTGCTGCGTGCGAGTCGTAATGAATGCATTACTGAAAAGTGAAATGTATGTATAACTCGCTGCATCGTATGCATGAATGTATACACGTATGTCATATGCATTACCCTTCCAACTAGCTGACAACCAGTGTAACTTGTGTGGCCATAATACTGAACCCAAAGCCATGGGTAGGAAAAAATGTGCTGACTTTTTTACAGTATCATCCACGTTGACAGTCTGACTTGCATGAACAATTTACTATCGAATATACTTTGTTTCAGAGTCTGAAATCCATTGGCTACTATTAATGTCATAATATGTCTCCGGTATATTAAATGCTAACTGTGCTGTATTTTGGCATACAAACACGTTTTCTGACAATTTACTTTATTACGTATTTTCTTAATTATTTGATTTGATTTGATTTATTTTTATTTTATTTTTGCTTTGGGGGGGTTTGCAATATATTGTGATTATTTTACACTGGCATCGGCAACTTGACTAAAGATAAGTTATTATAGGTACAATAGTTCTTATGAAGTTTTTAATCTGAGGCCATGCAAACTAGAATGATTTATATAATCTATTATTGTTATAATTTCACTTCAACACCAAACGCCTCCAATGAAATTAATGAAAGCATGTGATCACCATGGTATAAAAAGAGGTTCTGTGACACACAACACACAACAAATCCAAGCACTCAACACACAAATTAACAACAAAATACAGGAACAACATACACTAAATTGGAATAACTACCTCCAAACACTTGATCACAAAAGAGACCCCAAATACCTCTACAAAACACTAAACAGCATCACACTTTCCAACAGCAATACAACACAATCACATGCTGCAATCACAACAACAGACTCTACTCCTTCATATAAACAACAAGCAAACACTCTCATTATTCACTTCTATCATGTCAGCCACCTAAACCCCCATAAAGACGACCGACGTGTCATCCGACGTAAGAGACAATTCCTCACAGACCCTGACTACACACCCTTCGCCAACGACCAGACAAAGCACATCATCAATAATCTCAAGCACTCACCTGCCAGTGGCCTAGACAACAGAAGCAACATACACCTCAGACCACAAGGCATACAAGCACTCATCAGCATATCAAACTGCAGTTATTCACACAACACAATACCTGATATCTGGAAACATGGCGTCATCATTACATTCCCCAAACCCAACAAAGACCCGACGCTACCCTCCTCACACCGCCCTATCACACTCCTTTGCACCCCTTCCAAAGTCATAGAACGCCTTGTACTACAACTGACCACACACGCTCTACCCCTAGCTCCAACACAATATGGCTTCAGGCCACTGTACTCCACAAACACTCTTCTTACAGACCTTACACAAAGAGCTGTTGAGGGCATCAATTCAGCCAGACCACCACACAGATCACTACTTGCCACACTCGACATTAAAAAAGCCTCGATGCCATCCCCGCCACAACTTAATAAACAAAATCTACTATACAAACATGCACAACAACACAAAAAGGTGGCTGACCAACTTCCTAGCAGACAGATGTGCACATGTATCATTTGCCGGTCAGTCATCTATCATTATAAACTTCACAAACGGAGTCCCGCAAGGATCTGTCTTGTCGCCCGCACTCTTCAATCTGTACATGCATGATAAAACTACACCCCACACAACCCAAATAAACATAGCCTCCTATGCAGATGACATAACACTCACATGCACACACCAAAACCCAGACGAAGCAATACTTCTCCTTCAACCTTATCTCAACACACTACATGACTGGTGCACTACAAACAGACTCAATTTAGCCCCAGCCAAATCCACCTCCACCCTCCTCACAAGCTGGAGAGCCGAACACAAATACACCCCGCAACTCACCATAAACAAACACCCCTAACACATACACACTCACTCAAAATCCTAGGAGTAACATTTGATACTCTAATGACATTCAAACAACATACCACAAACATACAAAATAAACTGACACCCAGACTAAACGCCCTCAGGTCACTTGCCCACACACAATTTGGACACAACAAAAAACCACCACCACAGTTTACAAACAATACATAAGATCAGTGATGGAATATGCAAGCCCTGCCTGGGCTTCTAACTTAGCTGAAACACATCACAAGACCTTGCAGACTATTCAGCATAAAGCCTTAAAAATCATCATAGGCTGCACAGCTACTATACCTATAGATCACCTACACCAAGAAACCAAAGTCCTCAAAGTCAAAGACCATCATTCTTAATTCCTGGTTGTAGCCCCCACAAACCAACACCACCCACTAGACTACATAGCAACACACCCACAGACACCAAGGAATATAAAAAACAACACCCAGCACACGGTATCACACACACACGGTATGCCCACCCCAAACCAGCTTCCAGAAGTACATCCACACTCATATCTCTCACCATTCCATCCAATCACTCATAGACAACACGCAGGTCCAGGCACGACCTCCCAAAATCCATCCTTCTGAATCCTCCCTTCCTCGCGAGGACAGAGTCCACCTAGCCAGGCTGAGGTGTAGGCTCCATCCAGCTCGTCTTAGCTATCAGAAGAGACTGGATAACTCTATCGACGACACCTGCCCAGGATGTAACACTGCACCCCATACCATTAAACACATCGTAGAAGACCGCATATCATACAATCACTTATGCCAACAACATAATCTACACGCCTTGAGAGCCCTGTGGGAAAGCCTGACCGTAGTCATGGCCGTCCTTAGGTACTCGGGGCTGTTCGGCCAGGCAGCTTAGGGAACGACGACAACAACAACTACATTGTTTCAATTTATTTACTGTTATTTATAAGAGTCTTTCGCAACGTTATTTGTCATATCATTTTGAGCAAGCTGTCTACCACTATTGTAATTCAATATAGTATATTGATATTACTAACACTAGTGCTCCCCGCCATGGAGTGGCTTCGGTCACCCAGGCTTTATTGTGGTCGGCAGGGAGGGTTCTGTGGGGGCGCTTGGTTATGGCCTTGGCCTTGCTTGGGGCCTTGGGGCTGTTCGGCCAGGCAGCTTTGGGAACAACAACAACAACAACTAACACTAGTCAAGTTAAAAAAACATGTCTAGATTATTATAAACTTACTAGGAGATAAGACACATGATTAGATTGCATCACGTCAAGTTAAAACAAACATGTTTAGCTTATTATAAACTTACTAGGAGATAAGATGCATTATTAGTTTAAGCTGTTTAGATAGTTTAATGCTAAAAACGTAAAATAAAACCATTGTTTCTCAAAATTATGTTCTTAAATTTATCGATATACATGCATATCTTAGAAGTCTGGGTTAACAAATATGAGTGCTATCGATGCGAAAGTATCCTAAATAAGTATTTTTTGTTTTCGTTTTCAGAAAATATTGTACACATAATCAATGTGTGTGTTCAAAATGGAACATGTAAGCTAAAATAACAACATGCATTGAGGGGAGACGGATTTTTTTTTGTTTTTTGGTCTAATAAATTATGTATTCCTCTTTTATGTCTTAGTTTTCTCCCTAGACCTCCATCAAGCTTAGAAAAACACCCCCTAGACCCCCTTGCAGATAAATTTGTACATTTATCGGTAAACAAATGTCCCGGCCAAAGGCCAGTTCCTCCTAAAATTTCAGGCTCGCTTTCGCTCGCCAGGAAATAATCGACACCTAAATAGCACGAAAGGTGTTAAAATCGCTCTTAAAATCGCTCTTAAAACAAAACACGAGGGAGAAAGGGGACCAGATAAACGTCCCATCTTCCCTTAACTTCAATAGTCCATCTGCCTCACCTTAAGTGCTTTATATTGGATAATTATGACAATTTGAATATTTTGCGGAAATTCAGTAATTTTGTATTGATGGGAAAAATATGCCTTAACTCCTTCTGTACCGGAGACGTCCTTTTAGCTTTGTTCTGACTACTATTAGACGGTTTCATTCAAGTAAATTAGGGCCTCCAGCAATTAAAAGGCTCTGAATTATCTCTTTTGTTGTATTCCATTTTACTACTACACATACTTCTTAAGCTGCACAAAATCATCTAAATATAACTACAATAAAATTCAAAGACTTCGTCGGTACATAAGGGGTTAACAATTTATTTGCACGATGGCATCATAATCCATTAATCAGGCTATAATTAGACGATTTCATTACGATTAACCATCAAGAAGGCCCCCTTAAACATCCTTCCTAAGCTGAATGTAATCGCTTAATGCCAGCCATAATAAACTTATAAAGGTCGCTATTAGTGCTGAAAGTGTTAAACCAGAGCGGTCTCTGAAAATTAATTATAAAAGTTTGAGAGATAAAAAACCTCGTTAAACTTATACGAAAAAATTGTTACGGGGATTGTGATTATATTTTGGTCTATATATTGTTACGGGGGTTGTGGTTATATTTTGGTCTATATATTTATATATTCATTATTTTTGTTTAGTTTCCTCGCTGATTGAAGGAGCTAAAACACTAGTCCGTTCAGCATAATTTTTTGGCAAATAAGTAATTTAACCCCTTCTCTACCGGCGACGTCTATGAATATATGTTCTGGCTACAATTTTAGACGATTGTTTTTAGTTTAAAATGTCTCTAAAAATTAACAGGATTCGAACTATCTCAATCAACCCTTTACTAAGATAGATCCTTCTTAAACTGTACAAAATTGTTCAAATAAAAAAGGGTAGAGAACCCGTTGAGGCGGTTGAGCACACCCAGCTTCTGGGAGACTGCCTTAACAAGACTTGTAATATAGTCCTTCCAAGTGAGAGCAGAAGAAAAGGAGACACCGAGAATATTGAGAGAAGATGAAGGATTGTTTTTTGTATTGTTGAATTGTAAGGGATAGTCCTCTGGAAGTTCTGAACGTGTAGTAAGATGAATAAATTTGGGTTTTGGAAGCATTAAAGGCAACAAGGTTTTCTTTGCCCCAATTGGAAATAATAGTTAGATCAGAAGATAAGTGTTGCATTACTTCATTACGTTCTTCATTGTGGGATTGCTGGCTGGGGCGTTCAGGAAAACTAATTGAGTAGTGTAAGATAGAGTCGTCTGCGTATTAATGGATGGGACTGGAGATACAGTTGAGAGGATCATTTATGAAAATTAGAAAGAGAATGGGAGATAGGACAGAGCCCTGAGGAACACCGGAGTTGATATTATGAGAAAGTGAGTGATGGCTGTCCACAACCACAGCTATGGAACGGCCGGAAAGGAAATTAAAGACAAAGGCATAGAGGGATGAAGGGATAGAAACCAAAGGAGGGTAGTCTAGAAATTAAAGATTTGTGCCAGACTCTATCGAAGGCCTTCGATATGTCTAGTGTAATAGAAAAGGTCTAACCGAAGTCCCGAAAACAGAATGACTGAGAGTTAGTAAGATATGAAAGAAGATCACCAGTAGAGCGACCCTTAAGGAACCCATACTGGCGATCTGAGAGTAGATTATGAGAAGAGAAATGCTTAAGAAATTTGGAAGCAAGAATAGTTTCAAAAACTTTAGAGATACAAGATATGAGAGCAATTGGACGATAGTTGGAGGGTTGAGAGCGGTCACCCTTCTTTGGGACATGTTGAATGAGAGCAAACTTCCAGCAAGAAGGGAAGACGTTAGAGGAGAGACAGAGACGAAAGAGTTTGCCTAGGCAGGGAGTCAGCACGGAAGCACAATTTGTTAGTAAAACACCGTCCGGACCGTACGCCTTCTTATTATTAAGCCAGAGAGGATAAAAAATACATCTTTAGAAGAGATTAGGATATTAGGCATAAGTAAGAGAGAGGAGGGTGGAGAGGGAGGAATAGCACCGGAATTATCCAAGGTGGAGTTTCTAGCAAAAGTTTGAGTGAAGAGTTCAGCTTTGTCAGAGGAAGAAGTGATTGTAATGCCAACAGAGTTGAAAAGGGGAGGGAAGGACGAGGAAGACATATTATTTGAGAGGTTTTAGGCTAGATGCCAGGAAGCTTGGGTACAATTTGAATGCTTCCCCCTTGTTGTGGACAGCAGTAGAACAAGCATGAGCAAACCAAGATTTGTTTGCATTAGACTGAGAGAAATAAAATTAAATGTATGCTTCCATGTCCGAGAGGATTACCTCGGTAATGCGTTCAGCACTCCACGAGGGTCCCCGGCCATGAAGGAAAAGTCATTACAAGGGAAATCAAAGAAATACTGCCGAAGAGCCTCCCAGTCACCAGCGCCGAAATGCCACAAGCACTGCCGGTTGGGAGGATCGGTGTGGCCGTACTGGAGAGATAGGACAGGGGACAGATATTAGTTTATGGTCGGAGGAACCCAAAGGAGAGAAAAGATTTACAGTATAAAGCAGAAGGGTTAGAGGTTAGAAATAAGTCAAGCGTGTTGGGCCGATCTCCGAAGCGATCCGGGATACGGATGGGTTGCTGGACTAACTCTTCTAGGTCGTTTAAGATAGAAAATATGTAGGTTTGTTCACCAGGTTGGTCAGTGGAAACTGAGGAGAGCCATTGGTGGTGGTGAACATTGAAATCTCCTAAGATGGAGATTTCTGCGAAAGGAGAGATGGATAGAATGTGTTCGACTTTAGAAGTTAGATAGTCAAAGCATTTTGTATAGTCAGTAGAATTAAGGGAGAGATAAACAGCGCAGAAATATTGGCACGAAAGGTCTAAATATTGACACATAAATTAGTTGTAAAGTCTTAAAATCGCCAAACAAATAGGCCGAACGTTTTCAAATCTAAAAACCAATGAGGCTAAACACGAGGGAGAAGGGGGCCAGAAAACCATCCCCTCCCCCCTTAAGGCGTTCAAGTGCATTGGTATTGGTTACTATACTGAAGGTAGATACATGTTGAGGAGTGGATTTCTGGACCCCCTTCTCCATCATGTTCAGCCCCATTAGTGTTGAGATTTTAAGACATTCGCCCCACTAGCTGGCAACGGTAAACCCCTTATGTACAAGCGACGTCTTTTTAATTTGATTTCAGCTATATTTAGACAATTTTATGAAGCTTAGGAAGGATATAGGGTAGGTTAAAGGGATAATTGAAATAGTGTTTAGCTTTGTCATTGGCAGAGGTCCTTCCTAAGCTGAATACAATCATCTAATAGCTGCCAGAGTCTAATGAAAAGAACGTCACCGGTACTAAATGGGTTAAGACCCTTCGTGCCGTTTAGAGCTAATTTTTCTCCTGGCGAGCGATAACAAACCTGCAGTTTTGGAGAAACCGGCAATTTACCGGGGCAATTTTATCATTTATTTGATATACAAGTATATATATTTATGTTTTTATTTTGGTTTTACCGAAAACTCCACACATTATTCTCGAAGCGGGGGGGGGGGGGGGGGTTTTCATGGGAGTATTTTTAAGCTTGATGGGGGGCCTAGGAATGAAAGCAAAGAAGAATGAGAAAGACAAATATATAATACAGATTTATTTATAAATACATATGCAAATATATAATATTATCCCCTCAGGTGATTGAATTGGTATATAGTAAATCTTCACTTTTCTAGCTAAATAAAATACCTAAGACGATTAACGTACGACCGTTATGGTTGACAGAAATGCCCTCAGAAGTTTGGCCCCCGATGCTGACTCATCGAAATGCACTGGACCGCGATTGCCCACCCTTACTATACTCAGGCAGGGCTACTCAACTAGCGGCCCGTGGTCCAGATCCGGACCTCAGAGAGATTGTCTTTAGACCGTATATGCCAATGTCTGCAAAAGAAAAGAAAAATATATGGGAACACAGATTGAAATAGTTTAGAACTGGTTGTCCACCAGCCAAACTTTTATATTCCTTATGTCCCTCTTCCCTTTCTACATCTTGGACATACGTATTATCCACACTCTCTTCTCTAGTATTATTCCACTCTTCCTTTTTTAGCTCTTGTATATATATGTTATCCGCCCTTTCTTTTTTCATTATTTCCCTCTTCCCTTCTTAGTTTTTTTACGTTTCTTTCGTCCACCTTCTCCCTTCTACGAGCTTCCAGCCATATAAGGGCCCCGGCCCATTAGGCTGTAAACAAAATCGCTCTTTTAGTCACTACATCTAAGTTCTGTGTTGCTTCCCGGGATTCCGAACCTCTAAAGTTAGCCTTTTACTTCCTAATGGTGTTTCGTCCAAATCAAATTATCTCCTTGTTAACATGTTTTTCTACAGCTTATCGAATTACGTCATTCTTGTCAACATGTTGTTCTAAGTTATGTATTTAAAAACATAGTAGTAGTAGTAGTTACATAATTAAAAAGACCTCCGTCTACGCATTGTGAAGAAAAAAACCTGTTACCCTCTGGTAAATTGTAGAGGTGAGTGAGCGAAATGTAAAAAAGTTAATTATATAATATATACATGTTTTTCATAATGCGAGCAACTTATTTAATTTAATAAGTGTATTATTGTTTTAGATGATCCTTTGAAATAAGAAATGTGGCCATTCAATTACAAGTTTGTGCTATTCAAGAACCAAATATATTTTACTGATGCCCTTGGTAAGCACAGGTAGTTTAACCTCTGTTTAACATTATTAAGGTAAAACCACAATGAAAGCAGGTTTACCGTTAATGAAGGAGAAGGTTTATCATCAAGTTGTGGTCCACTACAAATGCTTTGATACTGTTTATTTTGTCATTGGTTATATCCTTAGCTTCAGAACTAAAAAAACAAATGTTCTTAATTGATGTATACAGATGTTTTCCATCCCTATATAAGATATATTACATTTAATTGGTTGACCTCGAAGAGTCAAAGGAGTAAATATTGTGTTAGTTAACCCTTTCACTCCCAGAGGAGTTTCCTAAGTTGCGTATTATCGTCCAATCATAGCTACACCCTGTTCAATATAGGTAGGCCAGAAATACCGATCCCAACCTCTCATAACTCAGAAAGGACTTCAGCAATCGAACGAATATATCTACCATTTGGGAAGAGTCAGCCAGGGGATAGGTTTGGAAATGTTCAAACCCTTTTTTAGTTTCAGAGGTTAAGGGCCACGATGTTTGGCCTACTTACTGTATGTTCTACTTATGTTGCTGCAGCTCAAATTGGCGGTATTGTTTTGTTATTATTTTGTTGTGAAGTTTGACTTTCGATGTGAGTTTTAATTATGGAATTAATAATTTTGTATAAAGCCTGTGCTTCCACATGTTTGCATTGTCTATGCATAGATTATGCTTAAATGTTTAACCATTATGATTGGGTTGATTTTTATCATGTTTAATGTGTTGTTATTCTTTGAGTTGGTCATACTGCACAATATATTATGTTTGCAACCTTTTTTTTATCTACAACTACTGCCATGTTGTGTACTCACATTATTTTTTCCATTGCTATTATACCAAATTAAATATTAGACAATAGAGTTCATAAGTTCAAAAAATGCATATTATTATATTATAATAATTGTCTGCAATTATGCGAGGTAAATATCGAGATCACTGATGAAACATTTCATTGTGGTGTTTGTAACTGTCCAGTGCATGTTATATGTAGTAACTGGTTATGTATCAATTGTAGTATGGATGTCTTTCCATTTAGTAATATTGTTGACGATAAGATAGTTATAAGACATGTTCAGGACAATTCCAGAAAAATAGATGGTAATACTCCTATTGATTCAAGGGACAACAATGTTAAGCCAATTGATTTCAATTATATTACCTTCCTGGTGGTGTAATGGTTAGAGTGCTCACCAATCTGTGTGTGATAACCCAGGTTCGAATCCGGGTGGATCACATACAGTATATGCCAATGATATAAATGTATTTCAAAGTCACCTCAACGAAACACAATGTTTTGTTACTATTACATTAAGTATTGCAAGAATATACCTGTATATTAACAGTAATATTCGAGGTATTAGTATTGTTATGAATATTGATGGTAAAGCTCATTTATATTACTGTCATTGGTAACTGTATTTCGAGGATATCATGACTTTCAACGCAAAATAAATAAATAATTGGAATATAGTAAAAGTTTTGGACGAAAACAAATCTGGCCTAACATGTTCGGAAGTTAAAATAATTATTTATTGTAGAATGTGAAGACGAATTTATGACCGGGATTAAGAAGAATAGGGTAAAAATAAAGTGTATCTGTTTATGGCCACATAATCAGGTACTCACATTTAAATGAGACTGATTAATCACCGTTTTCAAATTAGTTTGGTGATTCGTGAGTATAGACAAATTATTTCATACAGGGAACAGGTTCACAATACTCTATGCATGGGATACCCATAATGCAAGCATTCAAAGAGTGTATGAAGTGCTAAGAATGCATTTCTGATTTTTTTGCATTAAATGACAATAATTTCAATCATACTCCAAGATTGTCTTTATGTGGTAGGAGACAGTGGCAATTGTCGTATTAATAATTATGTGTGAAGCACTGCTTTCGATCATTGTGAGCCATATTCTACACTCCTTAAGGGGAGATCTCCACTTGAGGAATGTTTTTCTTGACCCCTATCTCCCTCATGTTTAGCCCCATTGCTTTTGATATTATATATTATAAAACGTTTGCCCCATTAGTTTAGCGATTTTAAGAACTTTCACCCCATATTAAGACCTTTCGTGCAATTTAGGTGTCGATTTTATCCTGGCGAGCGATAGCGAGCCTGTAATTTAAGAGGAACCGGCCTTTGGCCGGGACATTTTTCTACCGAAAAATGTACAAATTTATCTTGAGCAGGGACTCAAGGGGGTGTAATTTTAAGCTTGATGGAGGTCTAGGGAACAAACTAAATACCTCCCCTTAACTAACTGTATCCGTTCACCTGACGTTATGTCCACCCTGGCTTCGAATTATCTCAAGCCAAGGGGTTAAACACATTAGGGATCGTGACTCTTTCCACTCGAACATCTGGTCAAGATATGGTCACATATCTTGTTAAATTAATAACAATTTCATTATCCGCCATTATAAATCATGTGAGAGAACAAGATCACCCATACACAACAAATACTTTTCGAATCATTGGTAGAATCAAGAGTCATACAGAAACACTCATTGGAGAATAATTGTTTATATAAAACTAACCCCTGAGCTTAATGTTTCAAATCATTCTTATTTCTGGGTCTCTGTAGGGTAGTGACAATGTCAGTTAGGGTTCATTGAAATAATTTTGGTATAATATACCCTAATTATTTCAATGAACCCTAACTGTCTAACTGAACCCTAACTGAACCCTAACCCTAAATTATGTCGAAGCTTTTAGTTTAGATATTTGCTGATTGATATATATTTTCAGAATGTATTGGTGCTATTTCTTAAGTTTCAGTATAGATTGTGGGTCAGTTCTCAATTCTCCCTACCAGGAATTCACCGGAGACCTCTGGTGGACGCTTCCGAAGTAGCGCCAGAGCTACGTCTGTCGACATAAACAATACTCAACACCTAGGCTATGCAAAGTTTATCACGATTTCATACGATTCTGCATGTTTTTACTATATATTAGATGGCTACACAAGTGTTTATATAGTATGGTAGTTGTGGGGGTAAGGTGTCAGCTATAGAAAGTACAACATATAGCTTATAATTAAGAATGATTGATGGAGAGGGAGGGTGAAGAACTGCGGGATATCGCCATTACAGGGCCCAGGTCGCTTACTGTACAAAACAACGTGTCTGGCGCGGCAACTCCAAGAATTTCTGGTAGGAAGAATTATATGTTGTCTATATTGTGTGGATGTATATTATCCTTTTCTCTCGGTGGATGCAGTAAGTAAAATTAGTTCACGACGTGACAGTTTGTAGGTGGTTAGTGTGGAAACATTATTATGGATTAGATGTATTGTTTCTGTTTTAAATATAGACTGCGTAGGTGCGGTTAATTCTGATCTAGGTAAACGTAATTATTTTAATGTGTGAATGTGTTTTTACCAAGCGATTAAACATTTAGTTGTATTATATAAATGGATCCGCTTTTCCTATGTATTAATTTTAGGTTTCAATTGTTTAAGGATCACATGTGTTTTTCTAATGGTGGCTTAACTGAACTGGGCCGAAAATTTGTAAAGAAAAGCAAAAAGAAACGAATTAGTATCATTCAATATGGCGTTAAGTACAGCTTTGACACTTTTAATATGCTTGATACATGCACACACAAACACAAACACAAACACACACATATATATATATATATATATATATACGTAACCTACAACCCAACTATCTAAGGGCCACATTCAAAATAACTTTTCTACTTTCGTTAGTGTTTTATTGGAACCAGCATACTTTCAAATTCCCTTTATTTTGTATTATTTGGTATAATTATATTTTGTAGAGAAACTCCAGTTAAAGGATGCCCATGGTATAAACGTGTTCATGCTTATTTGTCCTGCCATGCTCCCCTTGTCTGTGTCACACTGCTCCTTTCATCCACTGTGTTTCTGTCTTAATAATATTTGTCCGCTATCTTCTCCCACGTCATTACTGGTCTCCCACTGCCAGTTGTCCCTCTCAATTGCCTTCATATATCTGGCTTGGCATGCTGTGTTTATCTAATCTTTATGAATCTCTTCCACTCTAAAAAAACAGACTCATACACTTCTCTATTGTCTTTCCTGGTCACAGCAGATGTCATGCTGAAATAGCACGATGCGATAAATAAATTATATACGCAACACTAAAAAGACTGGTATGTCTTTTATAAGGTGATTGATATCACTTGTGTTTCATATATCATTTGACTGTGTTATATGTGGTATATGTATGAGCCTTTACACTTGCGTAATCATCATTTCAGTACGATGACGCTAATTTCCCTTTATAAATACTTTGTTTATCAATAAGCGATGAAATGCAAATTATTGAGTCTCTGTTGGGGTAGTAACGTAAATATATATTGTGCTTATGCCTTTAATTCTTATGGATTATTCCTGGTCCAAAATAATATATTATTTTGTTACCCAAAATAGCAAGCAAATGCTTCCTTTGTTTTAAAGGAGCCTACTAATGCGGTGGTAAGATCCTGTATATTTCAGGAGCTCCTATATTGCTGCTAAATATGTTCATTTCAGCATACCTCTCATCACGGTGGCACACCACCAATATAATTAACTGATATATATTTAACTGTAACACTTTCCTTTTATCTTAAGTATTAGTATACGACTTCAATAAGCAATGAAAGGACCTGTGGGAGCGCAAATATTAATCGAAATTCATTGTTCTTCCTCCGTATAACTAGAGCTGGATATTATTGCCAATTAATAGCCCGAATGAGAAATACAAAAACCTCAGGGTACTGAAAGAGCTACGGAGCGGGTGAAAGTATTATAGGCTAGTATTACAACCCATCCCTTGAGTATGCTATCGTTCTCTGTGGCACAGTACCAATATAACCACCAGATCTCACACCAAAGTTACTGGGGCTGGTATATATAGCTTTATCCTTTAAGCCGACCAGGAAACTTATACCACCGAGCCTGGGTATTGTGTTGGTGTGTATGATGCTGGTATATCAGTATTATTATGGTAGTATGTTAGTGGTGATGGTATTGTGTTGGTGTGTATGATGGTGGTATATCAGTATCATTATGGTAGCATGTTAGTGGTGATGGTATTGTGTTGGTGTGTATGATGGTGGTATATCAGTATCATTATGGTAGCATGTTAGTGGTGATGATATTGTGTTGGTGTGTATGATGGTTGTGACGTTAACCACCCCGTTAGAACCGCATGGCTTGTCCTACAGTGACTCGCTAGGATCGCCAGGGCAGTGGATGGGGCTACAGTTTATGTATTAGAGTGTGCTTTATTTCATATGAAAGCTTGTGTCATGGGCAGTCCAGAAAGGCTCTTTGTTTTCACCCATGTCAAGGCTTTATATATATAATTGTAAAGTATATGTTTTATCATTAACTAGTAATGATGGGATCTGGGAGAGAGAGAGAGAGTAGAATAGAGTGAGAGGGGGGCGCGCAGTGTTTTTGTCCCGCTCGATGACGTCACGGCTGGCTGCCTCGTGGGGGTTGGTAAAGAAAGGTCCTTACCATGCTGTTAGCTCCCTTGCTAGTGGCTAGAGGACTTGTAACCGCTTTTTTCCCACGCGCCTCGAGCTAGTGCGAGTATACATACAGTTCCTCGCCACTCTCTCCCTCAGTTCTGGTTTCTAGGACGCATCCATCTTTTTTCCCTTGCTATCTGTCTTCCGCTCCGCACCTGAGAATCTTTTCCTCTGCCTACCTCTCTCTTTTTCATATCTTTCACCACCTTTTTATTAATATTATGCCCCCTCTGGTTAACTCTGCAAAATCAGCTTCATGCTGGCCAGTTGTATTGTGCGTTAAGGTCTGATATAACCCATGTATGTTAGTTGTTAAGATAAGTGGATCACGAAGCATTGGTTGGCTTTCATAGTACTGCTTCCTTTAATTATTAGTGTTCTGCTGGATTAGATAATGCTAGACTAGGAGTCTGATATTATAAGGTATTGTTTCCTATGGGTGCTGGCTTTAGTTAAGAGCTGCACGACATACCTGAGAACTGGAGTTGATTGAGTAAATTCTAGTCTGTGTGCCATTGAGAGTAGAGCATGCATGAATGAGGGCTTTTTGCCTATACCATTCTGCACTGTTCTAGTCTCGATTGTTTGTCTTTGAGGTACGCCAGGAGAACGCTTAATACTTCGGTATTAAGGTTTCTCAAGAGAGCTACCCTTCATTATAACGTAATATTTGACGCACAGACTTGAGATTTGCACTAGGCTAAGCAGCATGCCATGCGCACCAGTATCTTGTATCATTGACTCTAGCTAGACTTTATCAATCATAGTAGACATTAAGTATATTAAACCAAGTACTCTTTTTATGCATACCCATTTATTATTACACAAGCATTTCGCAGCCTAGTTTGATGTATTGAGACACAAACGACTTAGGCTCTTTTTGTTGATAGGAATACTGCATTGTCGTGGCAATTATTATTATTGTTGTAGTGTTTAGAATATTCTTGGCTCCGACGGCATTATATATTCTGCCTTTTTGTGTGCATAGCCTGCACGAGCATTGTTCCGCTGCCTGCCTTTTTGGGTTCCATTTCCGATACGAGCATCTTTATAGCATCTAACATTTAAAGAAGATTCCTTGTTAGTGTTGAAGGACTTTAGTGCACTTTCTTTCATGCAGGAGTGCCTGACATTTATTGATTAAAGTAACGTAAGCTGTAACTTCTCTTACCACCTTACTTTGCATACCCTAACCAAGCACCTTCGGTTATAGGTAGTAATAGGCTGTTTTCACATAACATTAAGCCTAGAGTAGACGCACATTTATTGAGAGTTTGATAGCCTATTATTGCATATAGAACTCTGTAGAGTATTTGTGTTCTTTGTTCACTGGGAATATACATCAGAGGTTGGATCTAGCGCTTTCCGTTGTAACATTTATGCCATTACTAGTCCAATGAATAAGAGCCCTGATATATTTAAACCCCAGTCGTAACAAATGGCGACCTTACCTAGGATTTGGTGAACCTACATTTATTAGCAGGGAACATTTGTTGTTTTGGAGAATATTTTGCGGGGATCAGCAAGAATAATATTTTTTTGCAACATAGTATAGCCCTTGAGTATTTCCGAGAATTTTTGTGTGTATATTGAGGTATAAGAGTTTGGGGTACTTCTTTTCTGAATATTGAGGTGGGAAATTTTTGTGAGCATCATGTCTTATACCGGATCAGAGGAGAATGGAGACACAGTGCGTAATGTCGAAACTGAGGAACAGCAGCATGATGAAAGGGTTAATCGGGTGAACTGTGAGGAGGATGCTAGGATATTTTTGCAATGGCCTGTTACTGCCGAGCGGTTGGAGGGTATGGATCGGTACGGTCTTCAATGCCTGGCCACAGCTATCGGTCATGCGGTTACTAGCAGCATGACCAAGGATAACTTGATAACGTGTGTACTGGGCAGGGTGACTGGTGAGCGAGAGGGGTTGAGTGCTCAGAGCCCTTCGGCCATGCTTCCCCTACACTCGACTCCCAGCCATCCCAGTAGTTTGCCGACCCCGGGTACGCTTCCGCAGTTGGGTGGTGACTGCCAGGGTGGGTTGCCCCTGGGGGGACCACCGGTAATTTCAAACATTGTAGCACCTTCACCTCCTCAAGTGTTATCTCCAGAATTATTATTTAAGCTCGAATTAGCTAAGCTTCAGCATCAGCAGCAAATAGAATTAGCCAAGATAGAAGAGAGAAAAACTATCAGTCAGCAGCACATAGAGCTAGCAAAAATCCAAGCTGACTTAGAGTCGACTAGGTACTGTGCCGACATGGACGTAGAGAAGTCGCGAGTAGAGGCAACGGGACAGCGACTTGGGGCTGGTAACCGTGTTCATGAGCAGTCTCTCTCGCACTTATTGAAACTGGTTCCGGTGTTTGATGAGAGTGGTGTAACAGAATTTTTCACACGCTTTGAGAAGAAGTGCCAGGAACACCAGTGGCCAGAGAATAAATGGGCAGCACTTGTATCCTCTAGATTAATAGGCAAGGGTCTTAAAGCCTACGATGCGTTACCTTTGGAGTTATGTATTGTGTACGAGGATCTCAAGGAGGCTGTTCTGAGGGCTTACGAACTGCAACCAGAAACGTACCGTTTGAAGTTCCGGGGTGTAACTAAGGGAAGAGATAGCACCTTTTTGGAACACGCCCGGGACTTGTCCGAGGCTATGGGGAACTGGCTCCGATCTGAGAAGGTCACAACATTTGATGAAATTAAGCAGTTAATGATGTTGGAGCAGTTCTTTAAGAGCACGGGCGGTGATCTAACTTTGAACTTAAAGGAGAAAAACCCAAGAACTCTAGTCGAAGCAGCAGAAATGGCTGATCGACGGCTGTCGTTGATTCGGGGTTGCGGGTCCTCACAGAAGTACGATGTAAGTGCTAAGGACCGTTATCCTCCCCCTCCCCGGAACAATGACACATTTAAATGGAAGAGCCATGAAACTAAAACTGAATCCAAACCTCACACCACACCGTATGTGAAAAGTCAGGGGCCTTTTACATCACAGTATAAGCCGAAACCAAAATTTATGTGTTTTAGTTGCCACCAGGAGGGTCATAAGGCAAATGAGTGCCCTAGTCGACCTCCTCCGGCAGCCGTGTCTTTTGCTCACGGCATTGGAGTGTTCAAGAGGACATCGGAGTTTGTTAGAGGCATTTCTTCCGAGGTAAATACACTGCCAGTGCAGAAGGATCCGGAAGGCTTATTCCCTGTCC
The DNA here is from genome assembly GCA_032716605.1 of Paralithodes platypus. Taxonomy (NCBI): domain Eukaryota; kingdom Metazoa; phylum Arthropoda; class Malacostraca; order Decapoda; family Lithodidae; genus Paralithodes; species Paralithodes platypus. Next base: position 21,926,456 of record CM064523.1, on the reverse strand, counting down.
GTGATGCCTTTAGTGACCACAGGGGACTCGGTTGTGTGGAGTGGGGGGGTAGAAGACATGAGGTGAGAATTTTGCGTGACACTGGGGCATCGCAAACACTGTTGAGAAATTTCACTGGTAAACCTGTCAATACGGCGCGGGTGGTTGTGGTTCAGGGAGTTAATGCGACAAGGTCATACACGCTTGTAAGAATGAAGGTGGAAGTTGATGGTGTGACTCGAGACCTGGATGTAGGAATTGTGGAGAAGTTACCTGTTGGGGGCGTCGACCTCCTTCTCGGCAACGACTTTGCGGGACCTACTTCTGAGGCTCCACCCTTGGTCGTTGCCGAGAAGCCGGCCGACGTGAGTAGGGAGCAGGAGTGGGTTGAGAAGTGTCCGGGGCAGCCTATGGCGTGTGTTGTCACCGGAGATTTTGCATCCAGGGAGTCACATTCTGGTCAACAATCTTTAGATCAGCGGAGGAAGGGTACCGAGAAGGGGTTGAAAGTTGATGCGGTTGAGAGTTTAGTGTCAACGGACCTTCTCGGGGACTCATTATTAGGACCACATTTCGAGTCTGGAGAAGACCCAGTAACTGTTCCTGAAGGGGCAGAGGATGGGCTTAAAAAGACGAAAGAGTTGAAGGAGGACAGTGATGCACAGTCGGGAGATGTAGCAACAAGGTACCCTGACGCGTACCCTATGAGAAATGGGTCGGCGAAGACGGTGGTCCGAAGCTTGCTAGTGTATTTTTCCCGGTATGGTTACCCGCAGGGGATTCAGTCAGTCCAGGGACCCAACTTCACTTCTAGCCTCTTTGTTCAAGCAATGCCGCAGCATGGGAGTGTTGGGGTTGTGTCATCTGCGTATCATCCGGAGAGCCAGGGTGTGTTAGAGCGATGGCACTCAGCCTTGAAATCTGTGCTTCGTTGTTGTTGCTTTGAGAGTGGGAAGGATTGGGATCTTGGCCTGCCATGTGTTTTTGTTTGCTGTGCGGGAGGTACCTGGGGAGAGTTTGGGATTCAGCCCTAATGAGCTCGTCTTTGGACACCGTGTCAGAGGGCCTCTCCATATGGTTGAAGAAGTATGGGAGGGCACAGAAAAACCTTGTTCTATGCTCAAGTGTGTCCTCAATAGTCGAGAACGGATGTTGCGCAGTCTGGAGTTGGCTGGCCGTAATTTGACTAGCTCTCAGGCCCTCAGGAAGGACAGGTACGACCTCAAGGTTGAACTCAGGGAGTTTCACGTGGGTCAGTTGATTCTACTGCCCCTTGTAGGTCACCCCTTATCCGCGAAGTACGCTGGTCCTTATAGGGTGGTGGAGGAGCTATCAGACCTGGATTACTTGGTAGCCACTCCAGACAGACGGAAGCGCAATCAGTTATGTCATGTTAATCCCATGAAGGAGTATGGGAGGCACCCCCCTGAGCCTCTCACTGTGCCTGTGATGACGTTTAGCAGTCAAGGTGGAGAAGGAGAACGGGACAGTCAAGCTCAGGTGGAGGATAACTGGAAGGATAAGAAGTTCAAATGGGCGCCTGAGTGTGAGAAGGTGTTTAGGGAAGTAAAACACCTGTTGTGCACTCACCCGATCCTCAGGGCCCCTGACTTTAGCCTACCTTTCCAACTAGCAACGGAGGCTAGTGGTGTGGGGGCTGGTGCCGTCCTTGTGGAAAAGGACGATGATGGGCTGGAGCATCCTGTTAGTTTCTGCTCGGAGAAGTACAATTCGGCCCAGGGGAGCTGCTCTGTTGTCGAGGAGGAGATGCTGGCGGTTGTGCTTGCGCTGGGGCATTTCGAGGTCTATGTTCCAGCCTATGGTCCGGTCGTTGTAGTCTACCCAGATCATCACCCTCTCAAGTTCTTGGACCAGTTTCACAATCGGAATATGAGGCTGACCAGGTGGTCACTAAGGTTATTGGTATATAACCTGGACATACGCCATATTGCCGGTTGTGACAACGTGGTTGCAGATGGTTGTTCAAGGGTATATGATCCTGGGTAGAATGACACACGGGTAGCCTCCTGCTTTAGTTTGGATGGTATTTTGCGCTTGGAGCTTGTTGGCTCGCGGTTGTAGCCCAGTGTATTGGGTCGTAAAACAGGAGTTGAGCATTTGGTATAGAAGAAAAAACTAGGTTTGCCCCTATAGTGCAGCCGAAATAAACAAATTATAAACAAAAATCAAATAAAAACTTTCTTTGATAGTTGAATTTGTTTAGTATGTTATAGCAGTAATTCTGAGTTGCACTCCTCTCAGAATGCTGGGCTAGAGAAGCTCGCTCTTGAGGAGCATAACTACATATAATTTAACCTATGGTGTTGGGGAGGGTTATAATTTTGAAAAATGTTTTGTTGAAGAACTGTGCCAGATATTTTACTGCCGCTGGGTGATGGGAAGTGGAGATATAGCATGGGTTCTAACCATCAGATTTTTGTGAGCCTTGGGGCCTCTGAGAAAAATCTTCGGGGGGGTGTGACGTTAACCACTCCGTTAGAACCGCATGGCTTGTCCTACAGTGACTCGCTAGGATCGCCAGGGCAGTGGATGGGGCTACAGTTTATGTATTAGAGTGTGCTTTATTTCATATGAAAGCTTGTGTCATGGGCAGTCCAGAAAGGCTCTTTGTTTTCACCCATGTCAAGGCTTTATATATTTAATTGTAAAGTATATGTTTTATCATTAACTAGTAATGATGGGATCTGGGAGAGAGAGAGAGAGTAGAACAGAGTGAGAGGGGGGCGCGCAGTGTTTTTGCCCCGCTCGATGACGTCACGGCTGGCTGCCTTGTGGGGGTTGGTTAAGAGAGGTCCTTACCATGCTGTTAGCTCCCTTGCTAGTGGCTAGAGGACTTGTAACCGCTTTTTTCCCACGCGCCTCGAGCTAGTGCGAGTATATATACAGTTCCTCGCCACTCTCTCCCTCAGATCTGGTTTCTAGGACGCATCCATCTTTTTTCCCTTGCTATCTGTCTTCCGCTCCGCACCTGAGAATCTTTTCCTCTGCCTACCTCTCTCTTTTTCATATCTTTCACCACCTTTTTATTAATATTATACCCCCTCTGGTTAACTCTGCAAAATCAGCTTCATGCTGGCCAGTTGTATTGTGCGTTAAGGTCTGATATAACCCATGCATGTTAGTTGTTAAGATAAGTGGATCACGAAGCATTGGTTGGCTTTCATAGTACTGCTTCCTTTAATTATTAGTGTTCTGCTGGATTAGATAATGCTAGACTAGGAGTCTGATATTATAAGGTATTGTTTCCTATGGGTGCTGGCTTTAGTTAAAAGCTGCACGACATACCTGAGAACTGGAGTTGATTGAGTAAATTCTAGTCTGTGTGCCATTGAGAGTAGAGCATGCACGAATGAGGGCTTTTTGCCTATACCATTCTGCACTGTTCTAGTCTCGATTGTTTGTCTTTGAGGTACGCCAGGAGAACGCTTAATACTTCGGTATTAAGGTTTCTCAAGAGAGCTACCCTTCATTATAACGTAATATTTGACGCACAGACTTGAGATTTGCACTAGGCTATGCAGCATGCCATGCGCACCAGTATCTCGTATCATTGACTCTAGCTAGACTTTATCAATCATAGTAGACATTAAGTATATTAAACCAAGTACTCTTTTTATGCATACCCATTTATTATTACACAAGCATTTCGCAGCCTAGTTTGATGTATTGAGACACAAACGACTTAGGCTCTTTTTGTTGATAGGAATACTGCATTGTCGTGGCAATTATTATTATTGTTGTAGTGTTTAGAATATTCTTGGCTCCGACGGCATTATATATTCTGCCTTTTTGTGTGCATAGCCTGCACGAGCATTGTTCCGCTGCCTGCCTTTTTGGGTTCCATTTCCGATACGAGCATCTTTATAGCATCTAACATTTAAAGAAGATTCCTTGTTAGTGTTGAAGGACTTTAGTGCACTTTCTTTCATGCAGGAGTGACTGACATTTATTGATTAAAGTAACGTAAGCTGTAACTTCTCTTACCACCTTACTTTGCATACCATAACCAAGCACCTTCGGTTATAGGTAGTAATAGGCTGTTTTCACATAACATTAAGCCTAGAGTAGACGCACATTTATTGAGAGTTTGATAGCCTATTATTGCATATAGAACTCTGTAGAGTATTTGTGTTCTTTGTTCACTGGGAATATACATCAGAGGTTGGATCTAGCGCTTTCCGTTGTAACATTTATGCCATTACTACTCCAATGAATAAGAGCCCTGATATATTTAAACCCCAGTCGTAACATGGTGGTATATCAGTATCATTATGGTAGTATGTTAGTGGTGATGGTATTGTGTTGGTGTGTATGATGGAGGTATATCAGTATCATTATGGTAGTATGTTAGTGGTGATGGTATTGTGTTGGTGTGTATGATGGTGGTATATCAGTATCATTATGGTAGCATATTAGTGGTGATGATATTGTGTTGGTGTGTATGATGGTGGTATATCAGTATCATTATGGTAGTATGTTAGTGGTGATGGTATTGTGTTGGTGTGTATGATGGTGGTATATCAGTATCATTATGGTAGTATGTTAGTGGTGATGGTATTGTGTTGGTGTGTATGATGGTGGTATATCAGTATCATTATGGTAGTATGTTAGTGGTGATGGCATTGTGTTGGTGTGTATGATGGTGGTATATCAGTATCATTATGGTAGTATGTTAGTGGTGATGGTATTATGTTGGTGTATATGATGGTGGTATATCAGTATCATTATGGTAGTATGTTAGTGGTGATGGTATTGTGTTGGTGTGTATGATGGTGGTATATCAGTATCGTTATGGTAGCATGTTAGTGGTGATGATATTGTGTTGGTGTGTATGATGGTGGTATATCAGTATCATTATGGTAGCATGTTAGTGGTGATGGTATTGTGTTGGTGTGTATGATGGTGCTATATCAGTATCATTATGGTAGCATGTTAGTGGTGATGATATTGTGTTGGTGTGTATGATGGTGGTATATCAGTATCATTATGGTAGTGTGTTAGTGGTGATGGTATTGTGTTGGTGTGTATGATGGTGGTATATCAGTATCATTATGGTAGCATGTTAGTGGTGATGATATTGTGTTGGTGTGTATGATGGTGGTATATCAGTATCATTATGGTAGCATGTTTGTGGTGATGGTATTGTGTTGGTGTGTATGATGGTGGTATATCAGTATCATTATGGTATGTGGTGATGGTATTGTGTTGGTGTGTATGATGGTGGTATATCAGTATCATTATGGTAGTATGTTAGTGGTGATGGTATTGTGTTGGTGTGTATGATGGTGGTATATCAGTATCATTATGGTAGCATGATAGTGGTGATGATATTGTGTTGGTGTGTATGATGGTGGTATATCAGTATCATTATGGTAGTATGTTAGTGGTGATGATATTGTGTTGGTGTGTATGATGGTGGTATATCAGTATCATTATGGTAGTATGTTAGTGGTGATGGTATTGTGTTGGTGTGTATGATGGTGGTATATCAGTATCATTATGGTAGTATGTTAGTGGTGATGGTATTGTGTTGGTGTGTATGATGGTGGTATATCAGTATCATTATGGTAGTATGTTAGTGGTAATGGTATGGAGCAGTGGTCGTGTGTGTTTATATAGTACGTATGTGCCTACTGGATTATATTGGTGTCTGGTGAATGTGTGTGCTTGCTATTTATCTAAATGTTTTGTTTGTCTGTCATGCACTACCGGTATATCTGTATCGGCCTTTTTGAATGCATTGATGTATATTGTATTACATGGCTAATGGTGGGGTCACACATTCACGTATATTGCTCCCGTCAGCTCCCGTCTGTTGTAAACGAAGGTATATTGGTAGTTTTTTTTTTTTTTTTTTTTTTTTTTTTTTTTTCTATATTCCAACTTACTTCCTCTCGGGCATAGGCTGAGAGCCTTAACATTCACCGCTTTACAATGAACAGTGAAGCCCGTGAGGTCTTGTTCCAGTCCAGGGAGTGAGACATGTGAAGCACGTAGAGTACAACGAGCACCTGCCATCTTGCCTTCACATGAGGCACGGTGCTCACTCATGGCCCGAAACGACCCCATCTCTGAAGCCACCTCGTTCCCGTGCTTCACTGTCTCAACCCCTACACTCGGACTCTCACACTTACACACACACACAACGCCACCTGTTGAGCAGATAACTCACCAGGCATTGCACCCCTATAGCATATTTTGAATATGGGAATATTCATACAGTGCTATTTAATCAGGGAACAATGAGGGTATTTTATTGACGTTTCGGTGGGCTTGTGGTAATGCACTGATGCCAGTTGGCAACCGATTACGTAAAACGTAATGGCATAATACGCAAAACGTAAATGAAATTACGGCCAGTCGGGGGGGGGGTACTCTCGCATGGCGCGAGTAGAAACGAGTAGCCCACGTGGGTCGGGAATGTTGTGGGTGCGGCCAAGGCCGCGCGGTTGCTGATTCGAGTCGAATCAGGAACGTGGCTGGCCCTCACGTATGTCAAAAAACGGGGAAACTTACGACCGACCTGGCCACCACGGCCGTCTGACCGGAGCAGCCTTGTCAGACGTAGCAGCTACCCCGTCAGACGAGAGCTGCTCTCGTCAAATCGTAGAAAGTTCCAGTCGAACGTGGAAGTATACGTTAGTTAGGCCGCATCTGGCAGAACCACCGCACTGCGGGTTGGCGGGAAGACGCGGCACCGTTGTACGAGGGGACAACGGGACCAGCGAGGGCCGAGTCACACCTCTCACCACACCGGAGCAGCAACCAACAAGCCAACCCTGCCACCCTCTGCACCCTGCCGAAAACAAATCGTAGCAGCGAAACGACTGCACCTATGGCTTTCATATTTTTACCACATGTACCTTACCCTTTAGGCTACCCACCACAAAAATCCCAAATCCCTCCTCCCACCCACTCGCTGACTGTCGGTCCCGTCAGAAGGAAAAAAAAGGAAAATCTGTGGCGGCGAAACGACTGCACCAATCGGTTCCATATTTGTGTGACAAGTCTCTTACCCTTCTGCCTTCCCCCCACCATACCCCCAACCGCTTCCCACCACCCACTTCTAGCGTATCCGTACGAAGAAAAGGAAAAAAAGGAAAATCCGAGGTGGCGAAACTACCTCACCAATCGGCTTCATATGTGTAACACAAGTCAATTACCCTTCTACCTTCCCCCAAAAACCCCCAAAACCACCCTCCCACCCATACATTCCGATACCATAAAAGTCTCTGTAGTCTATAGTGTCTTTTCAGCTACTTTCGGGACCATCGGGGACCTGATTTCTGGCGAGGGGAGCGTTTTTTTTACCATTTCTCTCCCAACTTAATAGATTTAGCCAAAAAAAAAATAAAAATCTGGCACTGGCAGAAGCACACCATCAAAATTGGCTGGCACTCAGCGGGTAACTCCTCCAGGATGAATTCCTCATGTTGTTCATGGTGCCGATGAAGGACTGGGAATGGGAATGGTGTGGCCATTCCTGCCCTTTTGTAGTTCCCAGATTCCAACCCAGACCTACGTGGTTGACAAAGACTGTCTTTGTCTGTGTTTGGTCAGACGGGGTGTGCCTATGATTGGCCAGAACCGGTCCAGGTACGACCTAACAAATCCCAAGACGTGCGGCCTCAGCTACGCCGGTCTTGAGGGGGCGTGGCATGGGCGTGGCCTGTGTTCCCGCAAATCGTGCAGCCCATGAGGTCGAACGGGGCTATGCTTACGCACGTCGCAAACACGTACGTAGTTCAATACGACTCCATTACGTCTGACGTAACACTGGCCCCTGACGTAACACTGGCCCCGTTACGCTACGTCTGTCGGGAAGTGCAATAGACGTGGAAGAACGGGCGTTCAACGTCAGAAACTATTCGGGTCTTTACATAAATTGGCGATACGCCGGACCGGAGCAATATACGTGAATGTGTGAACCCACCATAACTAAGTGCCCTGTATTTACCAACAAGCAATGGATAACTAAATTAACAATTGTATGTGGAAGACATTTTATCTTATATAGTATTGTGATCCATGTTTGTTATTGTGACAATGTTATTTTGTGTGAATATTATTGAATTATTTTATTCAGCATGCCGAGGGCATGAAGACGTCAATGTTGCTTGAAATGTAGAGGTTCTTACGAAGTATAGTAGTATATTGGTAAAAACTAAGACATATTTCGTTGCCATACTGAATGCGTTACAGCTACATATATAATCAAATACATAAGACTGGAAGAAACTATAGAAAAGTACAAACGAAACGTTGTCAATATAATGTTCATCACTTGGCTAACCACAATGTTCTACAGTATAATGACTTACACTAGCCTACAGGACAATATCCTACAATTTCCTCTATTGTATATGTGTATGAGGTCACTGTCCTCCCAACCACCACCTGTTCACTCCCACAAAAAATAGGCGGGAGTAAAACTGACTCTCATATGGCCGACAATAACTGCACATAACACGGGGGGAATAACGCAACATTCCAGTGTGTGTGTGTGTGTGTTACTCAGTTACTCAGTTACTTGTTCGTCAAGGGGAATCCACGCAATGCGAGCTAAGCTCATTATTATCGCGCCTCCTTAACTGGGAATGTATTGCGTGAAATACATGTTAAGTGTTTTATGTACTGTTGGAATGGCTGTGGATGTGTGTGTAGTCTGTATTTTTAGCCAATTGGCGACGTTGGAAACGAAGGCTTAGGGTGGATCTGTATGGTACCATTCTCACTATAGACGGTACCGTCTCGCCCGAAGGCTTAGCTAGCCATCAGCTTAGGTGAACCATATGATACCCATCTCGCCTTGTACCATTTTTGCCAACCCCAGATGGGACGTCACAACGTCGTCCACTTATTCCAGGTACCTATTTACAGCTAGGTGAACTGAGGCTAACACATGAAAGGAGACAAGCCCAATTTGTCTCCGCCCGGCCGGGGATTGAACCCCCGACCCCTCGTGTGTGAGACGAGAGCTCTACCTACTTGGCTACGGGCTGTGTGTGTGTGTGTGTGTGTGTGTGTGTGTGTGTGTGTGTGTGTGTGTATGAGAGTTAAGGGATGGTGTAGAATGCAAGCAAGTAGGTTCATTTGTAAATCATTTTCAACTTAGCCATTTATCTGGGTATGTATTGTATTGTATATGGACCGACAGATAAATAAAGGGGTACGATAGTCACGTATATGGATAAATACAGACATATTACATGAATGGGTAAATACGGCCATACAAATATAGAACGAGGGAGACCGATTGAGAGACAAAACCCAAGGGGAAAGAACACATTGTAAAGCAAAAACCAGGCCAGTATAGACATCCCCATAATCAGAAATCACGCTTTGGTGGAAAAAAAAAAAAAAAAAAAAAAAAAAAATATATATATATATATATAGGCCTATATATATATATATATATATATATATATATATATATATATATATATATATATATATAGAGAGAGAGAGAGAGAGAGAGAGAGAGAGAGAAGGATGAAAAGGGTTGCAACAAACAGCATCTTTATTCGCCAGACGTTTCGACACATAACTTATGTCATCATCATTCAGTGATCCAAAAACAAGAAAAAAAAAACTTACTTAAACTCATATATTTAGAAATAAGTAAAATTGTGGGATACTTGTAAAATGAGACTATACAACTTCAATATTGGAAGTAAATGGTAGTGGGAGGATATACTTGCAATATTTAAAAGGCAATATAGTGCAGAAATCCAGAACAAAAAATAGCAAAGGGGGGTAATTCTACTATGCTCACAGGTTACTGAACGATGCTCAGAAGAACAGCTAACTGATAATTATTGAGGGAGGGTTTACTTTTATAAATATGGAGAAACTCTAGTATCCCTAGATTTTCAGTATCGCCAGAATTAATGTCCGGTTCTCCAGGAACAAACATATATCTCACATATCTCTCTCTCTCTCTCTCAATATATATATATATATATTTTCTTTAATACATACGAGGTTGAAAGAAATGGCAATTTCTGCGTTGGAAATGTTATTATTCAAAGTTTCCAGGTCTCTGATGAGTTTTCGCTGGGTGGCAGGAAGTAGATGAAGGAGATGAGCAAAATTCATGGTGGTACAGGGTTACATAAATGTAAATGATGATACAGGATATACGACGCGTTTCACTGGACAACCAGCATTATCAAGTAAGGATGGAATGATATAAAAGGTAAACAGGAAGGGTATATATAGAGGGTGGAGGATCAGAGGAGGCGAAAATCAGGGGGCAAAAGTCTACTATTGGTGGAGGGGTATTCTAGGAAAGAGAAAGGGGGGGAACCGCTTCACGCATGCGCACTGGATGCGGGATGGTGGTCGGTTGGTGGGGTCGAAGCTGATTGGCTGCGTGTCGAGGGGCGTGGCCTAAGTTGTGTGGCGCCTGCGGAAGACGAAGCTGAAGGAGGTAGCGCGGGGGGCTGGGTCAAGGGCACCGGGGGGCGAGGGGGGGTGTTAGGTCCGGTAGGAAAGTGCCTTTTGGCAGAAGGAAGGATCTGAAGGTCCAGAGTTTGGTTGTTGATGTTGGGATGTAAGGCTTGGATATATAAAGCTTCGAGTATAGGTAATCTCCTTGGGTCACTTTCTTTATCGAGTATGGTGGTGTGTTTCTCTAACTCGTTGCGTGTGAGGTGAGGGTGGTTAGGGGTGAGATAGTGGTCTTTGATGGCTCCAGCCTGAAGGTGAAGAGTTAGCCGACGTGAAAGACGAGTCTGCGTCATACCAATATAGGAATGAGGTCCACAGTCCTCATAATTACAGGTATGTTGGTAAATGACGTGATCGTCGGTCATCCGGGCTCTTTATCTTGGTGGAGGCTGGTTTGTTGCGGAGAACGAGGTTGGAGGTCTTGGGGGATTTGTAATGAATTATTTATTTGATTTAGTTTTCTGGGTTGGTTGGGTGGACATGCTTGGAGATTATTTCTTTTAAGACGGCCTCGTCATTTTTGTGTTCAGAGGACATGTAATTGCGGTAGAAGATCTTAATTTCATTGGGGGGGTCAATGTTGGGAGGGCTTAAAAGAAATAATCTCCAAGCATGTCCACCCAACCAACCCGGAAAACAAAATCAAATTAATAATTTATTACAAATCCCCCAAGACCTCCAACCTCGTTCTCCGCAACAAACCAGCCTCCACCAAGATAAAGAGCCCGATGACCGACGATCACGTCATTTACCAACATACCTGTAATTATGAGAGGACTGTGGACCTCATTCCTATATTGGTATGACGCAGACTCGTCTTTCACGTCGGCTAACTCTTCACCTTCAGGCTGGAGCCATCAAAGACCACTATCTCACCCCTAACCACCCTCACCTCACACGCAACGAGTTAGAGAAACACACCACCATACTCGATAAAGAAAGTTGCCCAAGGAGATTACCTATACTCGAAGCTTTATATATCCAAGCCTTACATCCCAACATCAACAACAAAACTCTGGACCTTCAGATCCTTCCTTCTGCCAAAAGGCACTTTCCTACCGGACCTACCACCCCCCCTCGCCCCCCGGTGCCCTTGACGCAGCACCCCGCGCTACCTCCTTCAGCTTCGTCTTCCGCAGGCGCCACACAACTTAGGCCACGCCCCTCGACACGCAGCCAATCAGCTTCGACCCCACCAACCGACCACCATCCCGCATCCAGTGCGCATGCGTGAAGCGGTTCCCCCCTTTCTCTTTCCTAGAATACCCCTCCACCAATAGTAGACTTTTGCCCCCTGATTTTCGCCTCCTCTGATCCTCCACCCTCTATATATACCCTTCCTGTTTACCTTTTATATCATTCCATCCTTACTTGATAATGCTGGTTGTCCAGTGAAATGCGTCGTATATCCTGTATCATCATTTACATTTATGTAACCCTGTACCACCATGAATTTTGCTCATCTCCTTCATCTACTTCCTGCCACCCAGCGAAAACTCATCAGAGACCTGGAAACTTTGAATAATAACATTTCCAACGCAGAAATTGCCATTTCTTTCAACCTCGTATGTATTAAAGAAAATGTATTACCTGGCTTTACTAATATATATATATATATATATATATATATATATATATATATATATACTGTATATACTGTACTGTATAATATATACAGGTATATACAATAATAATACGCCTCATAGAGAGAGAAGGTTTCTGAAAACATGTAGTGAATGGGAATTCAATCATTAGTAATACTTGGAGTCGATGTTATAATGTAGGCATAAAATGTAAAAAAGATACTGCACTGAATAAACTGTACATTCACTCACATGCACATACACAATATCGCCTGATAGTTTTATAAATAAACCTTTTATATTACACCTTTGGTAAAGGATGGAGAGACGTATGTTGTTGTTGTCCCCGTATTTGCAAAGTACCTTTGGCTGTACAGTATATAAACCCACATAAGTCTACATCAAATAAACAAATGTTGGAGCACACTCATATTATGTAAACACACAAGCATACGAGGGACAAACATAGAAACATTCAAGCACACACAAACACACTCTCTCTCTCTCTCTCTCGGGATTTCCAAGATAACATTACAATTTGAGCAAACTGGTAAGAGTTCAACAACTCTGCACAGAAATGCATAACTTGGGTGAATGGCATGGAGCATGACATTATATAATTGAACTTGATTTAGCCATAAATTATACTTATCGGTCTAACACATCCCAAGTCAGATTGTTCATTAAAGTGTTAGAACAAAATGCATAAGTACAATTGGCTTACATAAAGACTTGGGTGTTCTGATTAGCAGTAACCTAAATGTTTCCAGTGTATTTAAATAGAGAAAAAAGCCCAAGTAATGTTGGGTTATAATTATAATTATTATGTTCCTTCCAACAACCAACTATACTCCTAAAATCGATTAATGAAATTTACAAACACATGTGGCAGTCCGTGGATTCGAATCCAGGATGCTCACACCGAAAATCAACACCTTATGCATCGCACCACGTAGACAGTTAAAGAATGGTGGACACTGCCTACGATTTATTATGCAACTTCGAATCCTGCATATCAATCTAAGCATGTACACACATCCCAACTGCAACTCACGTAGGCTATGCATATGTGAATGGAAAGAGCAATTAATGGGGCCTTAACCACTAGGGAAGTCCTCTCGATAAATTACCCCTGAACCAATATCAATTATTATGTTCCTTCCAACAACCAACTATACTCCTAAAATCGATTAATGAAATTTACAAACACATGTGACAGTCCGTGGATTCGAATCTAGGATGCTCACACCGAAAATCAACACCTTATGCATCGCACCACGTAGACAGTTAAAGAATGGTGGACACTTCCTACGATTTATTATGCAACTTCGAATCCTGCATATCAATCTAAACATGTACACACATCCCAACTGCAACTCACGTAGGCTATGCATATGTGAATGGAAAGAGCAATTAATGGGGCCTTAACCACTAGAGAAGTCCTCTCGATAAATTACCCCTGAACCAATATCAATTAGGAGACAGTTTCGATACAGGAAAAAGGTAAAATTTTACTCTCTTTAGTGTTGCATTATGTTAGTACCGCAACGTTTACAACTTTTTCAATACAATCGAGGACGAAATATAGCAATTAGAAAATATGTTGGCTAGCCAATCAGCTTCCGGGGCTGTATCCTGTTCAGTGCTCACGCCCTAATCAGGTGCTGACGCAGGGGACAAGCTGGACATTGTCCAATCAGGGGTGGGTGGGTCTGAGATTTTCCACTGCTGGCGTTATGAGGGGCACAGGCGGCTGCACTCCCAAAGGTACTCATATCTCCATTCCAATACCCTTGAGTCTGGGGGAACATGGACTTTGCTTTTTTTCAGGGGAGTCTTTGCGGGCTGTCACCGGTGGTGTCGTTGGTGGTGTCATCTGTGATGCCGGTGAATCTTTGTGGACTAGATCAACAATCATACTGCTCTTGTTGTTTGGTCATCAAGAATAGATACAAAGAGTTATCAGAAATAGATTGTATCTTAGAAACCGTGTGGTCTCTTCCAGAAAGAGCTGCTCTACTGAAAATGTACTTACATATCTTAGGGAGTGTAAATCCAGGAACACCAGATCATATACGTGAAGAATTCTTCACGTATAGTAGTAACAAATCTCTTCAAAACAAACTAATGACTATGGTTGCGTATATTATACATTTTACCAACATACATTGCTCTGAACTTTCCAAATCTAGCTCTTCCAGAGCATTTTTGGTTTCTAACCAAAAACCTTCCAACAATTTCACTTGCTGGTCTATCCCTCCTCTTTTCCACTCTGACAGTACCACCATCATGTCTTTCTCTGACAAAGGTGAACACTTAACTAAACTTTCGCTAAAAACTCCACCTTGAATGATTCTGGCACTTATCCTCCCCTCTCCACCCCCCTCTCACGTACTTATGCATTTACTTTATGCCCTCTCTGGGTTTAACACTAAGAAGGCATAAAGAAAGGATAGTGTTCCTCCTGTTGTACTCAAAAACTGTTCTTCTGTGTTGACTCCCTGCCTAGGCAAACTCTTTTGTCTGTGTCTTCCATCTAACGTCTTTCCTGCTTGCTGGAAGTTTGCTCTCATTCAATCTGTCCCAAAAAAGGGTGACCACTCTTAACTCTCTAACTATCGTCCAATTGCTCTATTGTTTTGCATCTCTAATTTTTTTTTTTTTTTTAACTATTCTTAATTCAAAATTTCTAAAGCATTTATCTTTCAATGATATACTTTCAGATCGTCAGAATGGTTTCCTAAGGAGCATCTCTGCTGGTGATGTTTTTGATTATCTTACTAAATCTTTTTCATTCTCCCATCGCTACTTCCATGAGATTTTTTCTATATCAAAAGCCTTCGATAGAATCTGGCACAAATCTCTAATTTCCAAACTACCCTCCTTCGGTTTCTATCCCTCTATCTGTGACTTTGTCTCTAATTTCTTTTCTGACTGTTCCATAGCTGCGGTTGTGAATATCCATCGTTCACTTCCTCAACATATCAACTGCCGTGTTCCTCCTGGTTCTGTCATGTTTCACATTATCTTTGTAATATTAATTAATGATCTTCTCAACTGTACCTCCAGTCCTATCCACTCATAAGCTGATAACTCTAATTTACACTATTCAAATAGTTTTTCACATCAATCCAGCACACAACCACTCCAAAGCTCATGTAAAAGTGCCATAGAATGCAGAGAACATCTTGTTACTTTCAACACCTTCAAGACCCAATTTCTCCCACTATCCCTGTATCGCAATCTTCCGGAAGACTATCAATTATTCTTCAACAATACACAAATAAACCCTTCATCATCTCTCCATATTATAGGTATATCGTTTTCGTCCGACATTTCTTGGAAAGAACATATTACCACTCTTGCTAAAACAGCTACCCAAATGTTAGGTGTCCTCAACTGTCTCTGTGGGTCCTGTACCTCCTCACAGCTTCTTGCTCTGTATCGGGGCATAGTGCGTATTGAGTATTGTTCTCATGTGTGGGGAGGCTTCATCCATACCGCACTTCTCAAACGAGTAAACTCAAAGGCATTTCGCCTCATCAACTCACTTCCTCTTACTAGTTCCCTACAAGCTCTTTCTACATGCCGCAATGCTGCATCTCTTTCACTCTTCTATAGCTATTACACCAATCAATGCTCTTCAGAGCGCTCTCAGTGCATACTCCCTCCCTTGCGGTGAGTGCGAGGTACCGGCCTTTCAAAATAGTCCCACTCCTATTCTGTCCAGCTCTCCAACCCAAGAATTGGCAAATTTTCTCAGTCTTTCTTCTACTTAACAACTGAACTCTGGAACTCTCTCCCTCAATCAATCTTCCCTTGATCCTATGACTTAACCCCTAACCATCGGGGCCCGACTTAAGTCTGTATCTAAAAATCTGGACTATGTGGCAGGGCCCGACTTAAGTCTGTGTGCAATTTTGGTGCAATATTGGCTCTGAGAGAGAGACGAGCGACGGGAGGAGCGTAGTTTACCTCATGACCGCTCGCCACGGCCGCCGTGGGTCTACTGACATGTATTCCACACTACTCCACCCTCCCTCCCTCGCTACACACGTAATTATGTAACGAAATGACCGTATATTAGCGATTTTGCCCTTCGGTTGCACGATCGTTGCAAGACAACCAGTGATCGTAGAAGGATGTTTCTGGTGTCATTGGAAAGCTCAATTAATGCCCTTTCAGGGATACATAATTGTATTACGCTCTGGCTCTTGTTTATGCATGAAAAAGAGCACGGAAACAAGGCCATTTATGGTATAATCACCCGCTGGGCGGTACATAGAAATTACCGCCTAGGCCGCTCGTTGAGTGTTAAACTGCTTTAACCCCTAACTATCGGCGCGCAACATAAGTCAAGTATAATAAATCTGGACTATCTGGCGGCGCGCGACATAGGTCGTGTGGCAATTTCAGCACGTAATGTTGCTGAGAGAGAGAGACAAGTGGTGCTAGGAGAGTAGCGAGCGTATGACTGCTCCAGACCACCGCGGCGAACCTACTGACAAGAATCCCACCTCCTCCCTCCCTCTCTCACTCGCTACATACTGAATTGTATGGGGAAAGTACCGAATTACATGCTTTTTGCACTCGTGTTGCGCGGTTGTTGCAAGAAAACTAGCCGTCATAAAAGGATCGTTGTGGTGTCATTGGAAAGCTCTGTTTATGCCCTTTCAGGGATAGATACTTGTTTTACGCTCTGGGTCTTATTTAGGCATGAAAATTATCACGTAAACAGCCCTATTTTGGGTAAAAACACCCCGCTGGTGGCTACATATTATATACCGCCTAGACCGCTCATAAGGTGTTAAACTTTGCGTGTCCAGGCATTTTGACTTCATCCTCTCTTGAATTTGGCTCTGTCACTCTTTTGGCTTTGGAGGAGACACTCCTACAGGCAACCTGCCTTTTGCCTCCTTTATACACATAGAAAACAAACAAATGAGAAGCACACTAACTGAAGCTTAATATATCTTGATTTATTTATTATTTTTTTCTTATGAAAGTGGCATCCGATTCATATGACGTTCCATAGGTAACTTAATCATGCCACATACTACCTGATGTATTATTTGGGTGTTGTTGTGGCGGACGCTTGTCCCTATAAAAGTCTTCCCTGATGGCAAGAGCGCCAAATATGAATATTGGCCGTACGTCATGGATGGAGGGGTCACTGTTAAATATTGCATTAGGCGACCAGTATTATTTGCTTCTTCTGTTTTGAATTGCTGTCTTCTTGTTTTGGCACCATTATACTGACCTATCCAAGAATAGTTGAATCGGGATTCTACAGTATGTAGGCTATGTATGTGTATACAGTATATTGTTTCGGTCCCTTGCCAATGTTAGCTACCCAAGAGTATTGAACAGCTCAGATTGAATCAAGCTCCGTCTCCTGTGTTGTGTGTAGTAGCGTGGCTCCTACTGAGAGTCACTTTAGAGTCGTTACAGAGACAGTTTCATTTTACGAGAACAGTCAATGACATCATCACGACAAGTGTAACAACATTAACGTTTTCAATATACGAGGATGCCTTTTTCGTTATAGTCTAGCTAGCAATATTTGATTTGATATAGCTTAGTAAGAACAAATGAGTCTAAGAGGTAAATATCATACTATTGATTTCTTGACTTTCACAGACCTTTCCTACGCTTAGTACAGTCCTCTTATAAAAGTTAGTATAATATTAAGGAATACATCATGCTATACTGAAAGATCCACTCCACCATTACACAAGACAATTGGGGGCATCCGGTCGGCAAGGGATTTTTGTGCAATTGAGTTTGTACAGTCACGAGCAGGAATCCATATTGCACTTTACACTCGCAGACTCTGTGTTCTATAATTGTATGGTGGCTCTTATGATGCGTCATCTGGTAATAACGTTCACTGTAACATATGCATTGTTCATTAGTGTACCAGACATACCTGACTAAGACTGTAAGTATGTCAATAACGCCATATCTCAACATTGTTTCGTGCTGTCATACAACACTGTTTCAAAACTGTACATATACTGTAGATTGATATGTTACGTTTTATATATATATATGAAATAACTTAAATATCAATTATTGAAGTTTAGGAAAATTAAAGTTAGGCTAGGTTTGGTGATATATCTGGTACCATAAGTAGGCTATACTTTGTCACACCCTTGCTTGCTAGCAATGTATTTAAGCATAGGTAGGCACCTTGAGATTTAAGCATAGGTAGGCACCTTGAGATTTAAGCATAGATAGGCACCTTGAGATTTTGCTTTTCTCTGTGTATGTCACCAGTTTTTAGAGTACCCTGCCAGGCCTCACATGGTAAACATTAACAATACACACTATACTAAATTTATGTTGTTTTCCCATATGATGTATAATTTTAATGCACAATATATATATATATATATATATATATATATATATATATATATATATATATATATATATATATATATATATATATATATATATATATATACAGTATATATATCCTGTGGACGGTTACATTATTCACCAATGGAAACTCAATTAGTACTATTAACTATGTTTATAGTTATACAATAGTTAGGTGGAGATAACTATTTTGATAGTGAAAATATTCACATACATGATCCATCAGCCTAAATAAAACTAAAGTCTATGAAGTCTATAAAGGCTATGAAGTCTATGAAGGCTATGAAGTCTATGAAGGCTATTAAGCCACACCCACAGCCCTTAATCAACCCCAAGGGTCAAGAACTCGATACAATAGACAAGTTATTGTACCCTGGCTCTGTAATAAAACAAAAGTCAATGCGTAAAGGTTGTATATCCTGTCCATGTTACTATATGACCTGCCTATGTTACTCAAGAGACGTGTCTCAATACTATTCACATGCATTTTCTGCATACGATCCTCACTCATTTCAATCTACAGACGATACAAGCCCTCCTAATCCAGAAAACACTTTATTGGCTGGATCACATCTGCAACATTAAGGAAGGTCACTTACCAAAGGACATTCCCAACTCTGAAATAGTAACAAGTACTCTTGTACTCTTGTAAATGAGACATGACATCCTTCTCAACCATTGTTAACGACTAGGAGAACCAAGGGAAGTGGTCGAGTCTTCTCCATGCTGGTGTCATATCGAGTGACTACTCCAGACACGAGGCCCACCCTGCAAAAAATAATCGACACATAGACCCGTGGCGGTTGAGTGGAGAGCATGCCCACGTGTAAATCTGCTTGACCTAGATTCGATCCCAGCCAAGGCAGACATTTAGTGGTGTGGTAGTACGTCCTAGCGTGTTTCACATGCTCGCATCCAGTCGGGACACCTCGACGACGTATACAGACTAATACCACACATAACAAAGCCACTCCAACAGGTTCGTCTCTCTCCAACACCCCTTCTCCCCTCTCTACACTCTTCAGAATATAGGAAAATAGATAGTAGCTACGAGGTGCCGTTGTAAAGGCTTATCCCTCAATACCTTCACCTCACCACCCTCAGTCCCATCCATGTTTGTGTGTGCGAGGTACAAAAGGCACTGCCACACTAGAATAGGTAGTCAAACAGGAAAGTGAAACAGTAACATTTTCAGTCATGACAGTTCCTGTTCGATACAAGAAAAAAAAGACAAAAAAGAAGCGTGAGAATAACATACTCGAATTGGGGGAAAGGTGTCTTTGGATCGTGACTGTACCATCATGGTCTGTACTATATATACAGACTGTCCCATAAGGGTTTGATAAGATAAACTAAGTAACCGGCCGGGTTCTCGAAAACTATAAGAACATGTGAGATATGATGGCCATAGCGAGCTGTTTGTTGTTACGAAGTGGCTACGGGACACCACCAGGGGTGTCACGCAGCCCAGCCAGTGAGGCTGGGCTGCGGGACACCCCTGGTGGTGTTCCGCAGCCCAGCCTCACTGGCTGGGCTGCGTGACACTACCAGTGGTGTCTCGCAGCCCAGCCACACTGGGTAGGCTACGGGACACCACCACAAGTGTTTTCGTATTTATCGCCATATAATTCAGCCAATTAGACTGTTGAATCGAAATTCTTTGGATTATTATTTATAGTATCATTAAAAACATTGGACTTTATTAAATTATAATCTTACTTGTTGTATATACAGACCTATTCCACACTCAACTCCCTACGCCACACACACTCACACATACCTTTATACATCTAAATAGGCGTTATATATAGCCATAATATTCGTGTGTATATTATTCTTCTTACACATCCATCTTATAAGAACATATGGGAGTCTGCAGAAAGTCGATTGACCCACACAAGGCAGATCCCTCTCACACCCAACCCATCTCGTTCATATGTTTATCTAATTTTATTTTGAAACTCTCTATCGTTCTTAATCCCACAATAGCGCTAGGTAGCCTATTCCACATGTCTATTGTCTACATAATTATCTGTTACCATTATGATATAATGATCAAACAGAACTAAAGTCATTCATACTTGCATAACGTGCTATAAGACAGCTTGACGACGTTCACAAGCGTCAATGTGTGGATAATTACATGTGTTTGTGTAAATAAATATGTTTGTGAGTGTAATATAAAGTAATGCAAATACAATATATATGCGTAAATGAATGTTTGTTTACGAATGTTATATGGGTATGCAAATGCATGTCTACATGAGTATGTGTGTGCGTTTGTAATGGCATGTATGTTTGGGGCATAATTTGGAACAAAATTATATATTTGTGAAAGAAATTGCAAAGTACCGGTACACTGTACGGTGATCAGCTCAGTAGCAGTAGGCTTTCAAGAATAAACTGGATAGCTTAATGAATTAATTCGGTGTGAGTTGGATCTGCCTTGCGTAGGCCAGTTGGGGGGGGGGGAGGAGTGCAAGCTTTCGTGCACGAGTACGAATGTGCATGTACGAGCATAAAGTCTGTACGTTTGTGAGTGGAAATATGTGTTTGCATATTGGATGTACAAAATTAATAATGAATGTACAATATGTTTGTGCGTGTGTGAGTGTGTGTGTATGTGTTTGTGTGTGTGTGTGATAGAGAGAGAGAGAGAGTCATTCACATGACTTGTCTTTGTGAATGTGTGTTTGTGATTAGGAATGCGAATATGTATTTGTGCGTGTGGTTCTGAAAGAAAATTAGAGTGTGGGTATGATTGTGGGAGGGAATATTAATGTGTGTTTGTGTGTGTATTCGGATTGGAAGTGTGAAGGCGAGTGCGTAGTTGTGAATGTATGTTCGAATATATGTGCGTTGTCGAGTGGTACCGTAATCTAAAATTGTGTGTGTGTGTGTAGATATATGAATATAAATCACCGAACTTGTTCTTCAAGGTGATTACACGCAATGCGAGTTTATGACATTGTGGGTAGGAATACGAATATGTGTTCCAGAATGATTTTGTGCGTGAAAATGTGAATGTGCATGAGTTTGTGTGTGTTTATATAGTGAATCAACATAGAATGTAATAAGTACAATTTCTCAATTGATGATGCATTTATTGTCTGGTGATTATTGGCATCCAAATGTGATGTTTGGTTAATTTAGGATAGGGATGGAATTGGTAAATCTGTAGCATTATAAAACATTAATATTGGTACCATATGTGAGTGCGGCCGAAGAAGGTTGCGAGAAAAAACAACCCCGCTGACCACCTCTGGATACCAGCGTACGTGGACCCTTTACCTTAAGATCTCAAGCTAATCCAGGTAATCCAGAACATTAACACCTACTTGTAATTAAACCCTATAAACTCCGGTGTTCCTCAGGGCTCTGTCCTATCTCCTATTCTCTTTCTAATTTTTATAAACGATCTCCTTAACTGTACCTTAATTCCCATCCATTCATACGCAGACGACTCAACCTTACACTACTCCATTAGTTTTTCAGAACGCCCCAGCCAGCAATCCCTCAACGACAAACCAAACGTAATGAAGCCATAGAACTTTTAAATTCTGATCTAAATACTATTTCCAATTGGGGCAGAGAAAACCTTGTTAACTTTAATGCTTCCAAAACCCAATTTTCTCCATCTATCTACCCGTCAGGATCTCCCAGCGGACTATCCCTTATTCTTCAACAATACAAAAATCAACCCTTCATCTTCTCTCAATATTCTTGGTGTCTCTTTTTCTTCTGCTCTCATTTGGAAGGACCATAATACCAGTCTTGCTAAGGCAGCCTCCCAGAAGCTGGGTGTGCTCAACCGCTTTAGGGGGTTCTTTTCCCCTGCACAGCTTCTTGCTCTGTACAGGGGCATAGTGCGCCCTTGTATTGAGTATTGTTCACATGTGTGGGGAGGTTCCTCTCACACCGCTCTCCTAGACAAAGTTGAAAGGAAGGCCTTTCGTATCGTTAACTCCCGTCCACTCACCAACTCTCTGCAATCTCTCTCTCTCCGCCGCAATGTTGCATCTCTCTCGCTATTCTATCGCTACTATAATAATCAGTGTTCCTCAGAGCTATCCCAGTGCATACCACCTCCTTTACGTAGGGCACGTGGTACCCGTCTTGCAACTCAATCCCACCCCTACTCTGTGCAACTCTCCAACCCAAGAGTGAAACGTTACTCTCAAACTTTCTTCTACTCAACAGCTGAGCTCTGGAACTCTCTCCCAGAATCAGTCTTTCCCTCTTCCTATTTTTTTATTTTTTTTTTTTTTTAAGAGACAATGAACGGAGGAAGGAAAAACACAGATAAAACAAAAAGGTCCATGTGCCTAAAGGCATCCTCCATTCATAAAATGTTTGTAACAACTGGATTTAAACATTTGCTGATTGTAAGTTTGTGGAAAGCAATTCGAGGGAAGTGAATTCCAAAGAGTAGTAGCTCTGGGGATAAATGAATTCTGATAAGCAGAAGTTCTGCATTGTGGAGGAGAAAGTGTAAATTCATGGGCGCTCTCAGCTGCCCTAGTTTTACGGGGAAAGATGTGGAGAGGCGGCACAATTGAAGCAAGTTCCTCGGAACAATTGCTGTGAAAATATCTGTAGAATAATGCAAGGGATGCAACGTTTCTTCGTATGGCTAATGTAGGAAGGTCCTGTGTGATTGCAGGGTTATTGATTAATCTAATAGCTTTATTTTGAATTTTGTCCAACTGCCTCAATGCAACCACTCCACTTCCACCCCACAGAGGTGAACAGTAATCTATCTGAGAGCGCACATGACTTTTATATATTACGGCCTACTGCTCGTCAGTGAAGAATTCTCGAACTCTGTACAGGAGTCCCAGTTTTTTAAAGGCATTCTTAGCAATGCTTCTAACATAATGTGTCCAGCTCAAGTTAGTAGTTAATGTTACACCGAGAATGTCAATACTAGGGGAAGTGGGAATATTTACATCATTAAAAAATATATGGGAGTCAGTGAGATTCTGTCGGTTAGAAAATTGAATGTACTTGGTTTTCTGTGCATTAAAGGAAACTAGATTCTCTTGTCCCCATTCATTAATTCTAGAAAGGTCCTGGTTCAGAGAAATTGCAGTGTTTATTTTTGAATTTATAAGATCGGGTTGGGTGAAAGAATTGGTAAATGTGAAGGAACTGTGGAGTGTTGAGTCATCTGCGTAGGAATGTATTGGATTATGAGTGGTAGATATGAGATCATTGATATGAATGAGGAACAGAGTTGGGGCCAAAACTGATCCCTGGGGAACACCAGCATTTATTGAGTGAAATTGAGAATAAAGGCCATCTACCATTACACGTATTTTTCTGTTATGAAGATAAGAAGAAATTAGTGGAACTTAATGATGCAAGGCCGTAGTGTGACATCTTCGACAATAAGGATTGATGCCAGACTCTATCAAATGCCTTTGATATATCCAGTGCTATTGTATGTGTTTCACCATGTTGGTCTGTAGCTTGGTTGATTTGATGCGTAAGAAGGCAAAGAATGTCTGCAGTTGATCGACATCGTCTAAAACCATATTGCCTATCACTGATTAATTTATTATTCTCCAGATGCTTAATTATGTGATTATTTAATATAATTTCAAAAACTTTGCCAAGAGTGGAAGTTATAGCTATTGGTCTGTAGTTTGATGGATCTGAAGAGGCACCTTTTTAGGAACTGGATGGATGTTTGCTTCTTTCCAGGGTACTGGGAAGCATGAGGTATGAGTACACAGACGGAACATTTTTGCCAATACAGGAGCGAGCACCAATGACTTAAATTGCTTCAAACTCCGTGTGTCCAGGCATTTTGGCTCGAACGTCCCTTGATTTTGGCCCTGTCACTCTTTCAACTAGGGGGGAGGCACTCGCTATAGGCAGTTATGCCTTTTGCCTCCCTCAATCACATAGAAAAAAAATAAAATGAATAAAATATTGTACCTGCCAGCATAATATTCTGATGGTCTGGACTCTCACTCTCTCTCTCTCTCTCTCTCTCTCTCTCTCTCTCTCTCTCTCTCCATATATATATATATATGTATATATATATATATATATATACTGTATATTAACAACCTTGATGTAGGAATAATTAGCAAAATCAGTAAATGTTAGTGAGGCTAGATATGGATTATGCTGTTCACAATTGGAGTCCCTATTACAGAATGAACATAGATTCCTTGGAGAGAGTACACAACTGAGAATGACAATAATAATCTGTAATATTAGAAATCCCCATATGAAGACATGTTGAAGAAGCTAGGCTTACATTCGTTAGAAAGACGCAGAGTTAGATATAATATGATATGATAGATATGATAGAGGTGATCAAGTGGGTAAGTGAGATAGGCTAAATATAGGGGATATGAAAGATGTACTGAAGCTCAGTGATAGCGAGAAAACTCAAACAAATGGTTTCAAATGGGAAACATTTCGTTCCAAGAAATATAGGCAAATACTGGTTTGGTAAGAATTGTATGCATGTGGAACAGGCTACCTAGCGCCATAGTGGGATCAAGAACGATAGAACTTCAAAATACAATTAGATAGACATGGACGAGATGGGTTGGGTGTAAGAGGCATCTGCCTTGTGTGGGCCAATCGGCTTTATGCGGGCTCTCATTTTCTTATGTTCTTATATATATATATATATATATATATTTGTTTTTTCTTCTTCTTTTCTGTGAATGAAGGAGACAGAAGGCAGGTTACTAAGCTTTAATACCATATACATATCTCTTATTGATACCTTTCATCCACTTAAAACACCTATCATATATCCTCTACATATTCGTCTTTCTACCAATATGATAGCAATATTAACTAATAAGTCAGTCAGTCACAACTAATAATAATTATAATATTTATAACACACACACACATTTTATATATATATATATATTGAGAATATATCACAAATACACGTGAGCCACTAAATATTTCTAGTCTCTCAGTGGGGATCGAACCATCGACCATCAGGATGATAGCCGACGCTTTAATCAATTACACCACGGCAGTCTAAAAGACACTCAGCCTTCTATCCTATTTATGTTAGGGAGAAGGGAAACCCCCTAGGCGAATATATTTCAATTCAAACCTAGTTGTAGGATCCATATTTCCAGAATACCATGCACGGATTTTTGAGTGTCCCGACGCAACTCGGGTAGAAATTGATTTCGTTTAATTCTAACCCACAAAGCATGAGAGTTACAAATATTGAGAATATATCACAAATACACGTGAGCCACTAAATGTTTCTAGTCTCTCAGTGGGGATCGAACCATCGACCATCAGGATGATAGCCGACGCTTTAATCAATTACACCACGGCAGTCTAAAAGACACTCAGACTTCTATCCTATTTATGTTAGGGAGAAGGGAAACCCACTAGGCGAATATATTTCAATTCAAACCTAGTTGTAGGATCCATATTTCCAGAATACCATACACGGATTTTTGAGTGTCCCGACGCAACTCGGTTAGAAATTGATTTCATTTAATTCTATCCCACAAAGCATGAGAGTTACAAATATTGAGAATATATCACAAATACACGTGAGCCACTAAATGTTTCTAGTCTCTCAGTGGGGATAGAAGGCTGAGTGTCTTTTAGACTGCCGTGGTGTAATTGATTAAAGCGTCGGCTATCATCCTGATGGTCGATGGTTCGATCCCCGCTGAGAGACTAGAAACATATATATATATATATATACAGTATATATACTGTATATATATATATATATATATAGTCCACATATTATACCACACACACACACACACACATTTTCATTTGCAAGTGGACAAAGATTCACTATTAACCCCTTCTATACCGGTGACGTCTGTTGTAATTGATTTCAGCTACATTTAGGTGATTGTATGCAGCTTAGGATGGATATGTGCTAGCTAAAAGGATTAATTGAGATAGTATGTAGCTTTTCAATTGATCCACGTCCTTCCTAACATGAATTAAATCGTCCAATAGTAGCCAAAATAAAGTAAAAGGGACGTCCCCGGTAAAGAAGGGGTTAAAAGCACCTACCCTGCCATGTATATTTCTACTCACAAATATACAACCACGTGCTCACACACACACATACACAAACACACCTTTATATTCACAATCACAGAAACATTTCGTACTTTCATTCACAAACCCATACGTAAATACCTGTATTTCCATCCACATCGTTACCATTCATTTGTACACACACACACACACACAGACACACACACACACACACACACATACACACACACACACTGAAGAATTTCAATTTCCCAAGCTTGGAGGAGAAGACGTGTGAGGGGTATAACAACGATTTACAAAGACTTTTTTGTGAGGTAACCTGGTAGGATCAAAGGGCACGTGTTTAAACTAAGACAAAATAGATGGGAATACGATATGAAAAAATTTAGCTATAAAATCAAGCTTTCAATTTCCCAAGCTTGGAGGAGAAGACGTGTGAGGGGTATAACAACGATTTACAAAGACTTTTTTGTGAGGTAACCTGGTAGGATCAAAGGGCACGTGTTTAAACTAAGAAAAAATAGATGGGAATATGATATGAACAAATTTAGCTATAAAATCAAGCTTTGTATACGTGGAACACTTGTGGTGGTGTCCCGTAGCCTACCCAGTGTGGCTGGGCTGCGAGAAACCACTGGTAGTGCCACGCAGCCCAGCCAGTGAGGCTGGGCTACGGCAAGGTTTCTCTTAACCTTGGGCTACGGGACACCACCAGTGGTGTCCCGTAGCCCAGCCTCACTGGCTGGGCTGCGTGACACCCCTGGTGGTGTCCCGTAGCCACTTCGTTGTTGTTATTGTCAGATCCAGCGGGAAGGGTTTATGGTAATGGCCGCAACGTAATGGTCGGTACTAGTGCCACCGATGTCTGGGACACTGGGATTTTTATATAGGCTATTCCAATTGGCTTTATGTCATATGTAATTGTTATAATATTTTATTGGGTATATTTATTGCCTAGAATATGGCTGGCGCTAGTGTCTTGAACGTCTGAGCGGTTGGATTTTAAGTGTAGTTTTTCGGAGATTATGTCGCCGCTGTTGTGTGCTTGAATATTATACGATTGTTTGTCTCTCTGAATGCATGATATTCAGTATAATTATGTATTGGTTATTATCCAGTGACATCCTCTTCCCCAGCATATCCTTTAATAACCTATTGCATTACAAAATTACCATGATTGTCTTTGTTTACGACACTGATTATAATAAATGTTGGTTCACCTATGATTTAGCATAAAAAACACGAAGACTTGTTGTATATACATATGGCACTGTTTCCATTGCATGTATGGTGCTGAAAAGTAATCTAATAAGAACCCTTGCTTACGGTATGGTAATTTTGTTATTTTTTCAGTTTTGTTATTATAAGTTACTTTAGCTCTATGGCATCATACAATATTTATCTGCAGTAGGCTATGACCGGCTCGTGTGTCTAAACTATCTCCTTTGCGTTTTGTCCATTTTAATTACATTATGCTATTTGTGATGTATTTGGCTTGGTTATGTCTTGCACTACAGTTGTTGATGACTCGGGTTATGATTCAGTGTAGGCCTATGGCTTATTGTCAGCTTAAATTACTCCGGATAGTTTGTCAATATAATGTGTCCATGTTATTATATTATATTTTCTAGTTTATGGTAGGTCCTTCTGTCGGCAACGGCTTAGGTCACATGCATTGCTCGCCGGGAAGTAATCGACACCTAATTAACACAAAGGGCCTTAAAATCGCGAAAATAGTGCAGTGATGTTTTAAAAGATCATAACTAATGGTACTAATCATGAGGTAGATGGGGGTCCAGAAAAATCCCTTAACGCTCTCTAACACTAATCACAAAATAACAACGATAACCCTTTCAGTACGATGACGGCTTTCGATGTAACCCCTTTTGTACCAGCAACGTATTTTTTTGTTCAGCTTCATTGAGACGATTTATAAGAAGCTTGGGAAGGATATGTGGTAGCTAAGAAGATTAATCGAGATAGTTTGTAGCCTTGTCATGGGTAGACGTCCATCCTAAGCTGAATACAATAATTTAATAATTGACAGAGTGTAATGGAAAGAACGTCACCAGTGCTGAAGGGGTTGATATTTTGGCTACCATTGATTCAGTTTAGGAAGGCCCTCTAGACCTCGGAAGGGTAAATACCATCTCAGTTCGCTTGTTTTACTCGTTCACGGCTTTCCTTTGCTATGTAAGATCGTCTATCTAAAGCCAACAATAAATGGAAATAGGCTTCATCGTACTGAAAGGCTTAACCCCTTACATACCATTCATACATTCATACATTTTCATTCTATTCTAGGCTTTATTTCGACGATTTTGTGCAGTTTAAGAATAATCTGTTGTAGTAAAATGGGTTAATAAAGATAGTTCGAAGCCTGTTGATTACTGGAGGCCTTTCTTGAACTGAATAAAATCGTCTATTATTAGTCAGTATAAAGTGAAAAGGAAGGAACTGATACTGAACGGGTTAATGCACATAAGGAAATCTTAAATATTGACGTTATATTTCATTCGGTTTCTTAGTCTTATCAAAACACAAAATAGTTGAAGTTTTCATTGTGTTACTCAATGTTTAAATCCGACTGTTAATGGTAGCTTCAGGACGCATAGAGTGGTTGCCAAAAATAAGCAATGCTATTAACATGTAGAGAAAGATACACAAGAACGATACAGGCGAATAGGTTGTTCGTTTGATGTGTCTCTTTTAGAATGATATATTTTTTCCATTTGATGTATTCTTAATTCCTTGACCGAATATAACAGTGAGGTGGAAGAGTAGGTGTGTGTACTCACCTAATTGTAGTATACAGGATTTGAGTGTTTAGGATCGTATTGTCTTGCTTCCCAAGATTCTGTTGCCTAATTTGGTATTAAAAATGTGGATATTCACTGCACCCACCACTTCACCAGCTGATTCCACATATTAACACTTCTGTATGGAAAACAGTATTTCCTTTCATCTCCTTTACATCTGCCTTTCTCTAACTTGCAAGTATGTCCTCTAGTACTCCCTTTATCCCCTTCGATAAAGTCCTCCTTGTCTATCCTTTCCAATCCCCTAACACAAATGTATACATGATAATCATATCCCCTCTTTCTCTTTCCCTTAAAATTGGCAAGTTAAGTTTATCTAATATCTCTTCATATGTCAGTACTCTTACTTCTGGTATAATCTTAGTTGCAGCTCTCTGTACTTTCTCCAACTAGATTATATGATTTTTAACCCTTGTCCAACGGGGATGTTTGTAACTTCTACTACCTGGCAGGCGGGCATATTTACCCTAAACGAGCTTCATTCCATGCTCTTTTTCATGCATAAACAAGAGCCAGAGCGTAATACAATTATGTACCCGTGAGAGGGCGATAATAGAGCTTTCCAATGACACCTGAATTACCCTTGTATGACCACGGGTTATCCTGTAGCGATCGCGCAACACGAGGGGAAAAACCCTAAAATACGGTAAATTCCTGTGTTTTTTCCTGGTCTCGCGAGGCCGTGGGTGTGGAATGGTGCAGAGGTAGTGACAGTCGCGGCACTGGGTCCGTGCCGAGCGGTCAGAGCCTGCCTATCGTCCTCCCAACGCGTGGACTCTCTCTCAGAGCCGATAATGTGCTCAACATCCCTTGCGACATATGTCGGGCACCGTAGGGGTGGCCATGATCCTCTCACTCGACATATGTCGGGCCCCGCGGCTTGAGTGTTAAGAGGGGGTGACCGCATATTCCAATTTAGGTCTCACCATTGATTTGATTTTCACTAGCATCTCTTCATTATGAGGAGAGGCCGAAGACCCCCCCCCCCTTCCCCTGACATGTTTATTCTGGTGCTCTGCGATCGTTCAAAATTGAGCACATCCGAGCACAGGCCTACCTCCCGCGCTATATATTTTACACCAAAGCCCCAAGGGAATGTGCTACCGACGCCCCAAGAAAATGTGCGGAATGTGTTACCAAAGCACCGAGAAAATGTGCGGCCCAAATACCTAAGTCCCCTTTCCCAGAAATAGCCAAGTCTCCCCTCTCAATACCAGGTACACAGAAAACGTGATTACAGCCCACCTGGTCACCCCCATACAAATCATAACAAACACCCTCAATCCCCCCCCCCCCCATTCCCTAGAGGCGGCGCTTATAGGATGACCGGAACTTTACCTCCACGAACCCCAAAGACCGGACGGCATCACCTGGGACACCACCTTATTGGTCAATATGGGGGATCCCTCAGCGTATCCGGATGGCCCTTCCACTACTATCCCTCCTACCCACCTTGCCAGAACCACACCGGCCTACAGCACACCTGAGACCAACGTATCACTGTGCCCTTTTTCCTTGTAACATACCTGCAGCAGAGAGCACCTGAGAAGTGAATAGGTATTCAGGCCAGGTAGGGGAATATTATCTCTTCTCCTCCCTGACATCTGAATGCTCCCAAGGCTTCTACAGTTGCCCTCTGGCCTGACTTCCTGTAGAAACAAACAGGAAACCCTAGACTGCTCCCAGGCTCTAGAACCTCGAATGCTCACAAGCTTCTTGGAACTCATTAGTCCAAGTTAGTATTCATCGGACGCTTGCCTAACTGTGGCCTGGTTTTCAGGTCCTCTCTAATGTAACTATAAGTTATATTCCAGTTGATTATTAAATACCCCGACACGCTATCCCTAACGTAAATCCTTCCCCTATAGTTACATTGTTACATGCCTGACTAATCACTAGGTTACCATGCCTCTGCATAACTATACGGGAAAAGCTCTGCCATACTCACACTTACACTATAGCTTCCAGCTAAGGATTGTCCCCTACATCGTCTGAGCCACATTGTGAGCATTCATCATTATTTACGTCTGTATAGTGTGTGTTGTAATATATACATCTCCTGAGTATCCTTTATGTTATTACTAGTACTTAATATATCACGATTGCTACCATTATTCCTAATTCTTACTAATGATGCATTTACCCAGTATAACTTAACCTACAATTGCACCTTGCCAACATTGTTTAAATAATAAAACTTGTACACCTGGCTCTTGTATCCTCTCAACACCTTCCCTTCGGCAAAACGGACCTATGACAGATAGTTTAGCAGTGCGGCTACTCCTGGTGGTAGTATATATATATATATATATATAGGATTGAGGAAAATGAGGTGAAAGAAGCAGTGAAACAAATGAGAGCGGGAAAAGCAGAAGGTTTGGATGGTATTGCTGTGGAGTGTATAAAGAAGGGTGGAGATGTGATAATAGATTGGTTGGTGAGACTTTTCAATGTGTGCTTTGCTGTGTCAATGGTACCAATAGACTGGAAGAGTGCATGTATTGTGCCGTTGTACAAGGGGAAGGGAGATCGGCAGGAGTGTTCAAGTTATAGAGGTATTAGTTTATTGTCAGTGGTTGGAAAGCTGTATGGCAAGGTGTTGATAGAGAGGATAATAAAGTGTACGGAAGTTGCAATAGGAGAATAACAGTGCGGTTTTAGGAGGGGAAGAGGGTGCGTGGATCAGATGTTTGCAGTAAGACAGTTATGCGAGAAGTATTTAGAGAAGCATAAGGAGATATTTTGGGCTTTTATGAACTTGGAAAAAGCGTATGATCGTGTGGACCGTGAAGCAATGTGGAAGGTGTTAAGGATTTATGAAATAGGAGGAAATTTGTTAGAAGCAGTTAAGATTTTTTATGAAGGGAGCAGAGCATGTGTGAGAGTAGGAAATGGTGAGTTGAGTGAATGGTTTGAGGTAAAGGTAGGTTTGCGACAGGGTTGTGTAATGTCACCATGGCTGTTTAATAGGTTTATGGATGGTGTAGTGAGGGAGGTGAAAAGGAGAACTATGGGAAGAGGATTGGGTTTAGTAGGAAAGAATGGTAGAGATTGGGAGTTGAATCAGTTGCTGTTCGCTGATGACACAGCATTGGTGGCGGATTCTGATGAGAAACTGCAGCGGGTAGTCAAAGAGTTTGGTGTGGTTTGTGGAAGGAGGAAACTGAAGGTGAACGTCAATAAAAGTAAAGTAATGGTGTGTAATAGGGGAGAGCATAGGGTGAATCTAGATGTGAGGCTGGATGGGGAAATATTGGAACAAGTAGAGTGTTTTAAATATCTAGGAGGAACGATAAGCAGGAGTGGAGGTATGGAAGTGGAGGTAAAACAGAGAGTGTGTGAAGGAAGGAAGGTTTTCGGAGCAATGGGAAGTATGTGGAAGACGAGAAATCTCGGAGTGAAAGTAAAAAGTGCACTGTATCAAGGAATTGTTGTGCCAACAGTGATGTATGGGGCTGAGACATGAGCTCTGAAGAAAAAGGAGAAAAGAGGGCTGGATGTGATGGAGATGAGCTGCTTGAGGAGTATGTGTGGAGTTACTCGTAGAGACAGATTGAGGAATGAAGAGATACGTAGGAGAGTGGGGCAGCAAGAACATTTGTCAGCCAGAGTGGACAGAAGGGTGCTGAGCTGGTATGGTCATGTTGAACGAATGGGAGATGAAAGGCTTACAAAGAGAATATGTGAGTCAGGTACAAGGGGAGATAGAAGGGCAGGAAGACCCCCATTGAGATGGAGAGACTGTGTAAGAAAGGCTTTGGATGATAGAGGAATGACTATAGATCAGGCAGGGGAAGTGGTGGTGGACAGGAGTGAATGGAGAATGCTTGTGAATAGTTGAGTGAACACGTGGTCATTTGGAGTAAGGGGTCGGGCGCAAGTTGGACTAGATAATAGTCCATCAGGCGCCTGGCCCGGGGAGACGATTAATATGAAGGGTGTGCCTGGAAGTGTGGTGGGAGGGCTTGTGGCTTTGGCTCCGCTGCATGTCTGCCTGCCGAGATCGGAACCTCTCCGGGTGGTCAGGGGCCGGGGGAGTGCTGGAGCGACCTGGGTAACCCTTGTCTCTGGGTCTTCTCCTGGGTGACCTGGATGTGTGAGAGTTTGTGTTTTTTATCTGTGTTTATTTTTTGTTTTATGTTGTTTTTGTGTTTTCCCTGTTCTTGCTCTGTCTTGAGTCGGCTACCCCCAAAATGGGGATTGGGCCTGAGCATATAGATAGATAGATAGATATATATATATATATATATATATATATATATATATATATATATATATATATATATATATATATACATACAGTATACTGTACATGCAATTTCATAAACAAAATGTTTAGCCAGCTCTCTAAAATGTGTTCAAATAAATAAGTTTATGAAGTGTACCAGCTATGATACAGTCACGAGTTGCATTATGCACGTACAACATTTGCAGCCTACATCCATTAAGTTTGAACATCTTAACAGACTATTTTTGTCTGCTGATTTTTGTCTATGCCACTGACCAAATATCATCGAATATTGGACTTCGTAAAGCCGAGAGAGAGAGAGAGAGAGAGAGAGAGAGAACACACATACACACACACATGCACTAACAAGATAAGTAACCTGTCATAATAATGTCCCTGAGAGTATAATATCGCTCAGACAAATGGCTGTTAGCGGTTTGCGGACAATCAGATCCTTCAGCCCTGATATAATAATAATAATAATAATAATAATAATAATAAACGGTTTATTAAAGAATGGCAGCCTCATGAGCTGAAAATACACAAAATATACGGTGTGTATGTGTGTGTGTGTGTGTGTGTGTGTGTATGTATGTGTGTATACAGTATACTGCTTAGAATAATTTTGTTAGCTCAGTCTTGAAGCTTGGTACATCTATTTCGTGATAACGTATATATAAATATAAATATATAAATATATATATATAATGGACACTGGTGGATAAGGGCAACGACCGTTCCTTATCTTTGTCAGTTAAATATATATTTATTATCTGATCAGCAATCTGTTTACTTCCTAGTATCCTTCATTACAAATCTGTAAACATTTAAACTTGCATTAAATATTAAATCGTGAAATTCGCACAAGTGAGAGAGAGAGAGAGAGAGAGAGAGAGAGAGAGAGAGAGAGAGAGAGAGAGAGAGAGAGAGAGAGAGAGAGAGAGAGACAGACCACCTCCTCCCCCCCGTTCCCTCTCTCACTCGATAGCCCAACATTGGCTGTCGTTGCTGCTCTTAAGTTCATGGGTGATGTTGACACTAGACTCCAAGTACAGAGGTTGTCTATCGCTTCATCGTTGGTAAACAACCATGTCAAGCATACACACACACACACACACATGTATATTCACACAAACACAAATACAAACATACACAAACATACACCCACAGATACACCCAAACTTGTACTTGCTCGCAAATTCACAACCAATCCAAATCCATACCCTATACTGTATATTAAAGCACACCCTCTAGTTCACTACCAAATTCAAATTCACACATACACCCCCTAGCATATTTGTTAAAATGTATTTGATCACTCTCATATACACATACTCATATATATTAATATATAGATATATACGTGTGTACACGTAAAAATACATGCATGAACAAAACAACAATATATATACTGTATATACTGTATAATGTTTCTATACTCCGAGCCGGACTCTAACCACCGAAAGTCAGGCTGGGAATTCTGCCACTTTAAAAGTGTTACAGTAGTGAACCCTTGAATGTGAAGTACAATTCTCGGACCCCACTTCATAAGACATAGACTGTATATTAAAAAAAAAAAAAAAAATTAACATATAATTGATGCAGAAAAAACCTACCTAGAATATTTATTAACTTAGAAACATATATTATGATGAAATATAAATAAGAAATAATTGTATTTTCATTTTTTCCTAAATTGATTATGAACAATGTGATACTTACGTAATATTCATCTTATACTGTATATAAGAGTTACTAATATACATAGTGGACATAGAATTAAGCCACAGCCATTCGAAGGCAACATTCCGTTGATTACAAAATGGTTCATGATTCATGTTAATCTCTCTAAAGACCAAGTCAATTAACGCAAGTATTAGTTATCGATCAGAAAATGGGTATCTTGACTCTATATATTAGTTTGTAAAACTTTGTTACGGATAACCATTTCTTGGCTCTGATGTGAATAATTTTAATATTGCATCATCTCGGTAAATCCACCTATGACGTCACAGTGGATTTGTCACATCAAGCTGATACATATGTTTGCTTCTCATTATTATGTTAATTAAAATGACATGTAGTCCGAGCTATTTAATATAAATGTCTTGTTCGAAATGTTTGTAATTTGTAGAATTGACAAGTTATTCGTTAGGTACTACTAGGTAGATCAATAGAATACTTCATTATATTTAAGGGTTTAACATGATAGTCATTGACAAACTTTTTTATTATTACATCATACTCCAAGCACGGCTTAAAGCGCAAAGTTAGGCTTTACTGTAATTGTTTATACTGATGATATGAACCAGACTTCCAGAATAAATCTTAGAATGAGGTGGTAAACAATGCTTCAAAACAGATGCAAAAGTTGTCAATCACCCTGACACACTCTTCCTTCCTGATGGCACAAATCTGTACTCTGTGAAATGCACAGCCTGGGTGGCCATCTCAAAACATGGCATAATCGGACCATTTTGGTGATTGCAACTTTGCTCGTCGGCTTCAAGTGTGTCTGCAGTGCAACGGTAGTCATTTGGAACATGTGCTCTAATGGATGTATCCTTTGAGCTGGAAACCTCAAATTTTTATTTTTTTAACTGTTATAATATCAGCTTCAAGAAAATGTAATCTTTGTTGGAGTTTCTTGTGTGAGTAATAAAGTAGTATATAAAATGTTAATGGGTTGCATCTATTTTGAAACACCCTGTATATATATATATATATATATATATATATATATATATATATATATATATATATATAGGTATATACATTACATAATTATATGGCCAAGTTAGTGTTCCGTTTGTAATGTTTATAAACTATAATTTATTATTGGCTCCTCCATCATTGACGATATGCCTATTAGTATAATAGCCTCCTTTGAAGCACCCGCGGGCAGCCAGTTTGAAACACCCGCCGCGGGGAAACGGAGTACTACACGCCATAAGTGAAACGCAACTTCTCTTATGGAATCGTCTTATGATTGGGGTACGCACTACGAAAAAACTTCGTAAAAAATAAAAGAGAAAAATTAAACTCAAACTTGTTTTGCTATAGCTTTCCATCTCGTGGATTTCTTGCGCGCGGATTCTAGCCCAGACCATGGCAAGAGAGACGCCATTCCGCCTTCCCTTCCCCGCGTCCATCCCAGTAGGACGTGCGTGCCTGTCCTCTGCCACATTCTTCGTTCGCTCGCTTCTAGTGAGTCCTTGCCCATTTGTATTTATCTGAGTTGTATTGAACAGGTTTAGACTAGCTAGCACAGGCTACCCCATTGGTATGCCCGCAGGGAAGTGTTAAAATAGGGTACTATTGTGCAGGCGCCTACAATCTTCCAGGATCAGCGCCGCATGTGTTTTTTTTGTTTTTTTTCTGCGCCTTAGATATTGCTATCAGCTATTATAGTGGTTAGGAGGCTCATCAATCCACAGGATTAGGCTTCTGACCATCTATATGAGGCAGTTGATTTTGAATTATTATAGCAGACACCCTGGTCTAAGAGTTGTCGCACGTGGTGTGGGACTTTCCATGGTTCGAGCCTGCTTTGCCCCTCTCGTGGGGCCCCCATGCCAGTTGTCACAGCAGTGTCTTCAGGAGGTAAGGTAAACTACAAGGTGTACGATTACTACAAGTCTCGTGACCAGCCTCATTAGGGGTATCCATAGGGTTTAGGGATTGATGTTATTAATAAATGTTATTTGTATACTAATATAACCCTAAGACATATCTCTCGTTTATATGTGTATGTATATTTAACACATAAACAGGGAGTCAGGAGACGTCCTGATGGTGGTGTGGGGTGTTTTGGGGAGGTCTGACTTTCACATACAAGTCGACCCTCCGAATGTTTTTGGCTCGTTGCCTTCCGGCGTTCTTTCTACATACTGACGCCTAACCTCGCCTCGTAGGCGAAAGGTTTGAGCCCAAAAAAATCCTGGCGTGGTGTGCAGTACCACGAACCTCCCGGCGGAAAATGCTAAATTCCTAAGGGAGTAATCTCGGCCCGCCAAGCGAACCCGCCCAAACCGATAGCCTAGCACGGCATGACTTTCATCGCCCAGCTCTAACAGTATTGTACTTTGCTGGCCCGGCGCTAACAGTCTAGTGGGGTTATTTCTATCTAGACCATAGTCAACATAGTTTTAACGGAATAATTGGGCCAGTGACACTTTGTCACAGGTAAGCAGTTCAAGAGGAAATTAAGTTTTCCTAAGACAAGTCAAGCGGAAGGTTAGAGTAGCAGTGTGCTATACCTAATTTTCCGGCGGACTTGAAGGATAGGATGTTTTAACACCTCTCAGGTTATCCTTATGAGCATTGATTCCTGGAAATTTCTATTTCCGGATTTCGTCATTCCAGTAGCACCTCAGGCAGCAGGTGAGGGAGCCAATCATGGCAGGGGGGGGGTGGTTCTTTAGCTCCATCATGCCTCGCTTTTCTCTGTGCGCTACACTTAACTGTTCTCTTCTCCTGGTCTTTGCCCATAAACATTGTATCAAATGTGTAATGTGCTTCAACAGATCTAGAGGACTTTGGCTGTCTAAGAAATGCACGGTTTGCTCAGATATCAGGTCAAACGTGTTTGAGAAAAAGGACCTTTCATGCCTAGTAGCCCTTCAGGAGATTAAGACTATCTTTAAAATCTACGCAAAAGATGTGGCCCATAAGGCATTGATGTTTGATGACGAAACATTGTGGGAACACTTAGTTATTAAATCTCCAATGTTTAAAGCAACGTCAGCTAGGGCGACTCCCAAATCTAAAATTAAAACTAAGGCTTTGTCTAAGGAATTAGTTAGTAGCGAGAGTAGCGACAGCGACGAGGCAACCCCACCAATAGTGTCACAACGGATGCTGGTCGAACAATATAGGGGTTATACACCATGTACCGTCCAACATTATGACATGTCACAGGCTAGTATTATACAGGACTCCCAACCTCCCGCCGTGCCTAATAGAAGTGTTTGGAGACAATTAGAACCACCACAGGCACAAATTGGGTTTCAGGGTCAAGACAAACAGAGGAGCAATGATAATATTCCCTCTTCAATCCCGGACTGAGTGCGGCCGTTGAATGAGCCGGTAGTTTTACAAAGGCAGAAAACGTCGGAGGTTGAGGAGGCGCCGGAGGTTGTGGAAGTCCCAGAGGAGGTAGAAGATACACAAATATCCTCAGGACAACCAGTGAATGAGGAAGGCTCTGAGGCGGGTTCAGAGTCCTCCCAGGGATCTCAAAGTAAATATGTAACTACAGATGACCTTCATGATATCTTGCATAAAGTAATGAGACAGTATCATATCCCTAGTTCTCAGGTCCCACTTCGGCACCGGTAGCTCCCCCAATTGAATCAACAGTGAGGCCCTTACAACCTACCGCATTTCAATCTAATACTACCATACCCCCTCTTAACGTCAAGCAAATGACCACCACGGCGAGTAACACAACAATGTCCGCCACCTTGACTACAACGAATGTCCGAGTTATCACGGATATCACACCTCCTCCCCTAGACAAAATTTTGCATAGAAAAGGCCCTATGACGCTTCTATATGGGCCTGATTGCTCATGGGTTACGGCTATAGACAAGAACGTTCACATGGCACAGACAACAATATCGGGGGAGATTCCAGTCCTGAGTGACTGTACCATAGAGGTGAGCAAAAGCAAGAAACTAAGGGCTAAGGATATACAAGGTAGGCTACTAGATGTTACTATTAAGGCTATACCTAATGTCTATAACCCGGATTTCTTTGTATATTCGTCAACTCCGGCTTTGCCCCCCGCCTCATCTGCAAGACTATTTGCAGACTGGACAAAGTCTGACGGCATCAATGACATAAAAGCTCTGAACGCATTAACGCCCGAATTGGGTACAATTCCGGCGCTAGACCAAACACACATTCCACTGTTGCAGGTGGGCCAGGTAGGTGTGGGTCCGTGGAGGGACTGGGAAGCTGAGGCGCAACAGTTTGCAGCTACCATTACCACAAAATCATCCCACCAATTTCCTCAGGAAACCCAATCTTGGTTCTCACTCCCCATAGATAAGGCAGGAGGGGTGTCCCAAGCTCTCTTTGATTTTCTTTCGGCCCCCAAGCTTGCTCTTTATGAGTTAAGGGAACATTTCTCGACTCCTCCCCCAGCTCACTTGGATAGAGATTTTAAATTAAGAAACAAAGCCTATAGACTTTTTTCCCAATATATTGTAAGCCGCCAAATAGCCCAGTCCCTCACACGGACTATCTCAGCTATTGAAAATATAAATGTAAGGCAGGCCACGGAGTTATCACGGCGGCTGCTCTTACAAAATTCAATCTAGTCCCTAGATGACATCAGAATAGCCTTACTAGAGGCTGTGTGAGCACTCCAGGACTTGAGGGTGTTTATGGTTAAGAAATTACCGGAAGATATTGGTCGCCGGGTGACGCTCTCCCATGTCTTGACTGCCTCTCTCTTAGATTTAGATACATGGAGAGCAGTGTATAATTTGGTAGGTAGCTTGCCACAGAGTACCTCCCAGACTAAGAAGGACTCGTTCAAGAAACCATACTCCAAACAAAAGACTGAAGGCAAGCCTTATACTAACATTGCTAAACAGTCCTTTCAGGACCCCCGTCCTTCCCCACAGCAGGGAGGTGCTCAGCAAAAGCAGAAACAAGGTAAGCCTCACAGTAAGTGGAACAAGAATAAGTCACAACACAAGCCAAATCAGGGGACGACATCTGCCAATACCTAGCCAACCGTCTACCTCTGCCCCAGCACCCACAAAAAACTAGTCAATCAAACTCTCTCTCTCCCGGGGCTTATCGCAGGTGAGTTGGACTCGAGTGTAGTTCTGCCGAACAACCCCAGTCTAGTGACGGGGTCGTTTCAAGCATGTCACAGGGCCTGGCCCCGGCGAACATGGGCGCGGACAGTGGCACGCAAGGGAATCACCTGGCGGTGGCTCCGGCGACCTCATTTACGTCAAGCTCTAGAAGTCAACAATGTTTCTATAGAGGTGGAGTCACTAGTCCAGGAAATGATCACCAAGCATGTCATTGTCCCGGTAGATTCAACTTGCAATGTCTTTACGTCCATACTATTTCTTGTGCCAAAGAGGGACAGTGTGCAGATGCGACAAGTAGTAGATCTCTCGTGTCTGAACACTAATATTCAAAATTCAATCTTCAGGATGCTCACAGTGAATCAAATCAGACTCACCCTCCCGCCGCAAGGCTGGATGTGTTCACTAGACCTGACCGACGCCTATTGGCATGTCCCGATAAACAGGAGGTTTCAAAAGTTCCTCACCTTGAGGATAAGGCAAGAGACATGTCTTTCAGAGAATGCCTTTCGGTTTAAATTTGGCACCAAGAATATTCACAAAATTAGTCCGGCAGGCACTTATGCCAATGTTAGCTCAGGGGATCAAGGTGTTATGGTACCTAGACGACTGACTAGTAGTGGCGGAGTCAGAGAGTTTATGCCGTATCCATGTCAACCAAGTAATAAATCATGTGCAAACCTTAGGGTCCAAGGTCAACCTGGTAAAGTCAAACCTTGTTCCCACACAGGTAATTCAGTGGATAGGGCTGGTCTGGGACACAGCTAACCTTACTCTCAGTCAGAGTGTGGACAACCAAGACAGATTTCGCTGGAAATTGTTCGCGTTTCTCCACAGTCTGAACACGACGACGAAGACGTGCGAGTCCCTGGTCGGTTCTCTCAACTGGATTCAACTAACTGTAAAGTTGGGCCGGTTGAAAGTAAAAAGATAAATCATGGAAGGCAACAAATGTTTCCCACTCTTACCGGAGGGAAAATTATGGCCTATCCCTCCATTAATTCACAACTTACTGTCGGTATGGGAAATGAAGGAAAGTTGAGTGGTACTTGAAAAGTAGACAGAATGGATAAAAAACACCATCTGAGGAAGAACACTTTATTGACAACGTTTCGCAGATAGCTTCATCAGTGACCTGATGAAGCTATCTGCGAAACATTGTCAATAAAGTGCTCTTCCTTAGATGGTGTTTTTTTATCCAAATGAAGGAAACATTGCACTCAATAATGACGTGGGTTTCTCCCCCACCTACGGTATGGGTAGACACAGATGCTTCAGGGACAATAGGCTGGGGATATCAGTCGAATGTAGGCCACCAAGGTCAAGGTCTATGGTCCAAAGACGAGAACTTTCATATCAACAAACAAGAACTTCTAGTCCCCTTATTTTTCCTCCAAAATCATGGCTCTTCTTTACAGGGAAAGTCAATAGCCTTTCGGATGGACAACTTGAATGCAGTCCACTGCATTCAAAAGCAAGGGTCAACGAGGTCTCGCAAGTTGCTGGAGTTCTCAGAAGAGATTTTTGCTCTAGCCAAAACGTTGAGCATACATCTTCATGCATCTTACCTCCCAGGCGTAGC
This sequence comes from Paralithodes platypus, assembly GCA_032716605.1. Lineage (NCBI taxonomy): Eukaryota > Metazoa > Arthropoda > Malacostraca > Decapoda > Lithodidae > Paralithodes > Paralithodes platypus. Next base: position 21,884,547 of record CM064523.1, on the reverse strand, counting down.
GAACGTCTGGGCAGACGCGCTGTACCGGAGACAGAGCACAGTAGTAGAATGGGAGCTCAAGCAAAACATCTTCAACAAGATGATTGCAGAGCCATTCCGTCCACAAGTGAATCTATTTGCGTCCGAGGGAAACCACAGACTCCCTCTCTATCTCTCCCGCCGGAAAATAACCGCGGCGGGGGGTCCAAACACATTGTCGAAGAACTGGAACAAATGGAATTCAATCTATCTTTTTTTGCCTCCAGACGCTTCACTCATGTGTCAAGTAGTTCACAAACTACGGGGTTACCGGGGTTTACTCTCGATGATCGCGCCACTATGGCCGGCCCAGGTGTGGTACCACTAGTTGAAAACATGGTGCGAGAACCCGGTGTCACTCCCGGTCTCGTACTTCCACTTGCAGACAATTGGCAACCTAGAGACCTCGCTAACTTTTGCCTTATGGACATTCAAAATGTCATATGGCTAGCCCAGTACGGGGAGAGTGTGACTAATACATTTTTTAATCAGTATACTATGTCTACCAGGCGGCACTATCAATCCTATTGGAAATCATTTACAACCTAGATAGTAGAAACGGCGCAATCAGACTCATCAGTTGCTTTAGTCTTTAAACATTTAGATTATTTGTTTGAGCAAAAATGCCTTTTTGTAGTTACACTAAAGAATCACTTATCTGCCATTAGAAACCCCTTTTATGACCTGACCGGTCTGACCATACCGCAGGAGGAGGAGAAAGGGTTGATGAGAGTATGTTTCAAACTACACCCACCACCACGGCAGCTCATGTCTACCTGGTCGTTGGACAAAGCTTTAGCTATGCTTCATTCGCGAAAAAATATAATATTGCGCCGGACTTTGAATCATTACTAAAGAAGGCTGTGTTCCTTATGGCTTTAGCGACAGGAAACAGGGTATCTGCGCTCGCGGCGATGAGTACCGAACCTAATTGCCTCAGTTTTGGGAGATTAAATGAGCATCTACGGATCGCGCCGTCTCCCATGTTCGTAGCTAAGAACGAACACTGTGATCATGTATTTTCAGAGTTTACAGTCCCGGCACTTAAACGCGGACATACGCATCACATGTTGTGCCCGGTTCAGGCTTTAATAAAGTTTATGAGGGTAGCAAAACCTCAACAACCAGGAGCCTTATGGGTCACCAACACAGGTACTCGCGTCACAAGAAGAAGATTAGACACCTTACTCGTAGAAGTCATTAGGGAAAGTTATCCCGGCGTAGTGGGCAGAGCCCATGACATCAGAAAGTGGGCTGTCTCTCTTAGATTCTTACAAAATTATTCGATTGATGACATAGCTAACACTAATTTGTGGGCTTCAAATCATACATTCCTGATGCGATACCTATCGGTGGCCCTGGATAAACCAAAGCTAGCCTGTGTAGCTTTACGACAGAGGATTTCATGAGTCATTGTGCTATTAGTTACTAAGTTTAATCTTAGAAGAAATGGAGGGGGGGGGGGGGTCAGTTAAGCCCCAAGACCCTGAGAGCCCCTCCGCCGGAGGTTGTGATAAGTTCACAAGCTGTGATACTTTATAAGTTGAGCTGGTTTTACAGCTCTAAAATATTTTTCTATGCAAATATATCTATAATAGTTGCAACTATATAGTCAATGTATACCAATTATAAAACATGTACAAATAAGTTTAAGGACAAAAGATATGTTAATCAGGGATAGTTTTTGTTTCCCTGACAACAAGTTATGAATCTCGAAATGAGAATCAATTATATGAATCACGAGGTGAGAATCTTATCAAATATATAAAGCAGATCTTCTTTGAAGTAACGCACTGCTTTCTATCCTTTTATATTTTTTATACATTGTATGTAAACAATAGAGAACTCAAATTTGCTGTGCGATTTTTTTTCTCCATACCTATGGTATTGTTAGTGGTTTGATATTGTTACGAATGCCCCCCTCCAGTCTTGAGATATCACGCATATCGTCAATGATGGAGGGGCCACTAATAAATTATAGGATTGATCCCCGGAGGGGAGAAGAGAAACCTAATATTTAGTAGTGGCCCCGAAATCATTGACGATGTAGGGCCCTCCCGTCCATCCCCTTCCTATTCGTTGATATCTTGAGTTTAGTCTTAATATCTCAGTGAAGGCGGAATGGCGTTTCTCTTGCCACGGTCTGGGCTAGAATCCACGCGCAAGAAATCCACGAGATGGAAAGCTATAGCAAAACAAGTTTTGAGTATAATTTTTCTCTTTTATTTTTTACAAAGTTTTTTCGTAGTGCGTACCCGAATCATAAGACGATTCCATAAGAGAAGTTGCGTTACACTTATGACGTGTAGTACTCCATTTCCCAGCGGCGAGAGTTTCAAACTGGCTGCCCGCAGGCGCTTGGAAGGAGGCTATTATACTAATAGGCATATCGTCAATGATTTCGGGGCCACTACTAAATATTAGATTTCCCTTCTCCCCTCCGGGGATCAAACCTATAATTTACTCGTGCAATTACTTTACTCAACTTATTCATATTGACTAAACTAGATTAGAACTTAACCTACCTACCCTAATCAAGGAATGTTAGTAAACCCAAATGTATGCTATTATAAAAATTAAATTGGTGAGAGTATTTATTTGATGATAAATAAAAGTATGCAAGAAGGAATTCTGCTGATTTTTTTGTCTTCCAACTTTGGACTTCATATGGCGACTTTTTGTCTCGGGAGTTTCTATCTGGGAGTTTTTGTCTGGTGAGTGTCTAATTGTTATTATGTAGTTATATATGTATTTATTTGTTCTCTTTCTCTGGGAAGTTTATGTCCTGAAAGTTTATGTTCAATGTTTTTTTTTTTTTTTTTTTTTTTTTTTTTTTATGAGCAGGATTTGTTTGTCCGCGTGCCATTCAATGTATCACCTTATATACTTTTACAAATAGATTTGCTCGACATTGCTTACAGTAGGTACCGTGTAAGATAACAAAACGAAATGTTAGTAAGATGCATGCCTAGAAATACATGGCATACTAGTTTGTTTTCCTTACTTTACATGTTATCGTATGTATTACCAGTTATGTGAGAGTGTTCCTGTAACTAATGTCTTGTACGGCTAATTGATTATTTGCGATTTTCAGGCTATTATGGAATGAAGCCATTATCATCGAATTATAAACGGACGTGTAATATTAATGTAGGTTACTGATGGATAAAAAGTATGTTGAATTTTATTTGTATTTATAAATATACTACAATCATATTTTAGCTGATAATTCTGCTAAATATCTATGTCAACAACTCCAACTTCATTATAACCTGAAACTCGCAAGTGGTCAATTGCTGAAGGGTCTCTCTCTCTCTCTCTCTCTCTCTCTCTCTCTCTCTCTCTCTCTCTCTCTCTCTCTCTCTCTCTCTTTCTCTCTCTCTCTCTCTCTCTCTCTCTCTCTCTCTCTCTCTCTCTCTCTCTCTTTTGCTCCAGCTTTAAAGCCGGAGGGAGGGGAGAGAGTGGCTTCTATTATGCTGTCCTATTTTTCTACTATAAACTGTCCCTGTCTCTAGTAGTATTAAGGCAGGAACACGTAGTAGGAAACGTAAGGGCTATATGGTCTAAGGATCTGTGTAACTCTGTGTAACTTTTAGCCAGGGTAGGAATGAGTGAGCGGATATACATTATGAGAGAGAGGGTGCGTCTGAGTGCGGGAGTGAGCGTGAGAGAGAGGGTGCGTCTGAGTGCGGGAGTGGGCGTGAGAGAAAGGGTGCGTCTGAGTGCGGGAGTGGGCGTGAGAGAGAGGGTGCGTCTGAGTGCGGGAGTGGGCGTGAGAGAAAGGGTGCGTCTGAATGCGGGAGTGGGCGTGAGAGAAAGGGTGCGTCTGAATGCGGGAGTGGGCGTGATGAGTGAAAGGCAAATGGTCTTAAGGGGAGGCAGACCGGTTGTTTGGTCTATTAATGAATGTATTCATATAATTGTTTTAGTTTCCTCCCTAGACCTAAATCAAGCTTAGAAAAACACCCCCTAGACTCCTCTTCAAGATAAATTTGTACATTTTTCGGTAGAAAAATGTCCCGGCCAAAGGCCGGTTCCTCTTAAAATTGCAGGCTCGCTATCGCTCGCCAGGAAATAATCGTCACGTAAATGCACGAAAGGTCTTAAAATTGACAACGAAATGGGGCGAAAGGTGTTAACATCGCCAAACTAATGGGCCGAACGTCTTATAATCTCAAAACTAGTGCGGCTAAACATTAGGGAGAAGGTGGTCCAGAAAAATGGTCTGCCTCCCATTAAAGAGAATTGTAGCTACGTTAGGTTAATTACAATACATGACGGCCTTGCAGCTTTATGCCTATAATTATTATTATGGATACACATTTCGTAGATTTATCTGTGAAAATGCAATCTCGACTTCATTGCAATGAATATTTTGTTATCCGAACGTATTAGAATACATGCAAGAGTAACAAGACTGTGTGTGTTTAGGAGAGTGCTTCTTCCCATGCTTTACATCACGTTTATTATGTTTAAGTGGAAGCTTGTTTGGTGTGTGTGTGTGTGTGTGTGAGAGAGAGAGTGAGAGAGAGGTACATAGATACACATACGACATAGAAGTTTCGGTTCCTACATAGGCAGTTTGGCCTAAAACCAAAAAAATAAAAAATATACCGGTATATATATATATATATATATATATATATATATATATATATATATACTACTGGGCTTAAGTCAATAGAGAGGAAGACTCTCCCCCACCTACCATTCTTCCGACTTTTGGGTAGAAGGGTTTATTGTTCTCCACCACCTTCTCTGGCATTATGTCTCACTCGTATACGACACTGTACGTGAAGAAAGTGTTGTATAAGTTTGCCTTTCTGGTTTTTAATTTCGATTTAATCGTTTCCGCGAGTGTTAGAAATGTTGTTCGTGAAATGTGATTTAGTGTACACTTTGTCAAATCCATTTAATTTCTTGAAACACTCAATTAGTTGACCTCCCAATTTTCGTATGTGTGTTTTTGTTTTGGTTTTTTTCGGGTTTTTTTTTGGGGGGGATGGATAAACCTCATTTAATATTTATGTTCATTATTTTTTGTTTATATACAGTATATCTGTTTAGGGTGGGGGGGCAGACTCGAGACATCACAACAGAAAACACAAAATAAAACCCAAAATCACACACATCTAGATCGTCCAGGAGAAATACCCAGAGACCCAGGCCCATTTGGGGTGTCCAGCTAGATTCCCAGGTCCCAGATCTAATAATAATATTAATAATAACAATAATAACAACAAATAATAATAATAATAATAATAATAATAATAATAATAATTCTTTTATTCCACGAAAATGACATGGGTATTCACATACATCTACAAATTATTAAAATTATATACATGAGAATAAAAAACACATACAATATAGTTAAAACCTATGGATTTTTATACAGTTTTCTGAGCAATAGTGACTTCAAGTTATTTTTAGAAGACTTTATATTAGTTAAATTTATTATGTGTTCTGGAAGTTTGTTCCACTGAAGTGGACCTTCATAATCTACAGATTCACAAAACAAAAATTGCTCTTTTAGTCTTTCGTAATATGGTGTATTAATCAATGATGGTATTAACTTTGTTGCTCTGCGCTGCACAGACTTGAGTCTCTCAAAGTCCTTGTTCAGATAAGCGGCTCACCTTCCACCCGAGCTCCTCTCTCAACCTCTCCATACCTACTTCACTCCACCCTCAGCCCCCTACACATCCTTCCATCTCCATCCCCCCGAAACGAAAGCATTACTAAACATCTCCCTCTTATCTTCTCTCGCCTTCTCCCCCCCCCCCCTCTCACCTCCACCCCCAAACACAACGCCTCCTAACCCTAGACCCCACTCTTCCTTCCCAAAAATGCCTCACACAGCTCCCTCTCCCTTACCCAATTACAACCAACAACCTCTTTTGCCCCACAATTCATCTGCCATACCGACTCCTACAAAAAGGATTTGATTAATTAAAGGCCTCCAAAACGGAAGTAGCCTATAGCAAAACACGACTACGCTCTCTGAAAAACTCAAGGTTAACGCAACACAGGATAAACTCGTGAACAAAATAATATAAACAAAACATATATATGAAAATAAATAAATTAATGATAATAATAATAATAATTATTATTATAAATAAACTTGCAAGCAACGTTGTCCGAGATTCACGCGGGGAATTGTGTTGGATACAAGGGCTGTGTCATATATATCAAAAGATCATTTAACTTATCGGGCATGGAGAAACTACAGAAGAAACAAATTGTAGCCATTTTGGTTGTGGCTATTTAGCAATGCAGGTTTTTTGGTTGTGGTCTTTTATGAGTGTGGCTGATTTTGGTTGTGACCGTGTATGAGTGTGGCCATTATAGGTGTGCTTCTTTTACCATTCTGACTTTTGCTTCAGCCTTTGTGGCATTGTCCTTATATAATAAGGTCATTACTTTAGTCATTCTCTCACTTGCCATACGTTGCATATGGCCGAACCATCTCAAGGTGTTTCTGTTCACACTTTCCAGCACATCTACATCCACACCACACTGCTCTCACCCTTTCTCATTCTAAAATCTCATTCTAGAATCTAAAATTATAATTCGTGTCAATAATATTCGGATCCCGAACTAATGTAACATTGCTAATATAATAGCATATGGCACAATACAAAAGTATAATAGTTTAAGATAATAAAGCAACTCCCAGGTAATTTTGCATATACATCAATAACAATAAACATGTTCAAACTGGTATAGGACCCATACTAAATAACCAAAGAGACCTGGAAAGTAAAACAAATACAAAATCAAATCATATATGCCACCCTCTAGCAAGTATTGTTTGTTGTCCAATGTAAATCATATATACCACCCTCTAGCAAGTATTGTTTGTTGTCCAATGTAACTCATATATACCACCCTCTAGCAAGTATTGTTTGTTTTCCAATGTAAATCATATATACCACCCTCTAGCAAGTATTGTTTGTTGTCCAATGTAACTCATATATACCACCCTCTAGCAAATATTGTTTGTTTTCCAATGTAAATCATATATACCACCCTCTAGCAAGTATTGTTTGTTGTCCAATGTAAATCATATATACCACCCTCTAGCAAGTATTGTTTGTTTTCCAATGTAAATCATATATACCACCCTCTAGCAAGTATTGTTTGTTTTCCAATGTAAATCATATATACCACCCTCTAGCAAGTATTGTTTGTTGTCCAATGTAAATCATATATACCACCCTCTAGCAAGTATTGTTTGTTGTCCAATGTAAATCATATATACCACCCTCTAGCAAGTATTGTTTGTTTTCCAATGTAAATCATATATACCACCCTCTAGCAAGTATTGTTTGTTTTCCAATGTAAATCATATATACCACCCTCTAGCAAGTATTGTTTGTTTTCCAATGTAAATCATATATACCACCCTCTAGCAAGTATTGTTTGTTTTCCAATGTAAATCATATATACCACCCCCTAGCAAGTATTGTTTGTTGTCCAATGTAAATCATATATACCACCCTCTAGCAAGTATTGTTTGTTTTCCAATGTAAATCATATATACCACCCTCTAGCAAGTATTGTTTGTTGTCCAATGTAAATCATATATACCACCCTCTAGCAAGTATTGTTTGTTTTCCAATGTACTTAGGACACATACGTCACACGATATTATTCACACTGATGCCAAATGAAATGGGACATTGAAATCAGCAAATCAGACATCTTTAATTTAAAAAGATATATTCATTGAATATAAACTACTCACCAGGTCCTGATCTATTTTACCCACGAACTGTTATAATAGTTAAACATGAAATTGTCGTATCTCTGACCGTAACTGATAACATGTAGCTCCATATAGGTCTGTTACTTAACGATTGGATGACTGCGAACATAACTTCTGCATATGAAAAGAGGGGACAAGCAATTATCTAGCAGTTACAGACCATATAACTGAATTTCTGCAATTTGCAAATTAATAGAATCAATCAGTATAGATTTACGAACGATATAACATTTTATGATAGTCTATTCAAAATTACTTACTTCACAACAAGTCTTGATATAGCATATTTGGACTTTCAGAAGGGTTTCAACAAGGCCCAAAATCAAAAATTGCTGGAGAAAGTCAAGGCCTCAGGCATCCGGGCACAACCCATGTATGTATAAGAAATTGGTTAACTGTGAGCAATGTGATATTCAATAATGGATTCAAATCATCATGGACCTTGGTGACTAGTGGAGTACAGCAGGGCTCAATTTTGGGGCCAGTAGTAGTTACATTTACATTCACGATATATACAATGGCATTAATAATAACACTTCAAAATTTGTGGACGACATTAAACTCCAAATTTCATACTCGGAAATGCAAAAATGTCAGATAATGATTGACTGAGTCTGCAATCTGAATTTATTAAAATCAGGGAAATATCAGAAAATTGGAAAACGCCTTCTAATGTTAGAAAATGCCAGATAATACTAATAGGCTCCCAAAATAAGAAATATGTGTATTACATGCACAAAGAAAAATGAAAAGCATAACTTAGGCGAAATATCTAGGTGCCCTAATGAATGAGAATCTAAAATCAGCTATCCAATGTACAGATACAGCATACAGATCTGGTGATGGGCTGGTCTATCAGAGTGAGAACTGAGCGATCTCTGCCATACCCTTAGCTTACTCTGACTGTTCCTTTTACTTTTATATTTTCTAGATCTCAAGTGACGGCGTCTCTTCCGTCTCTTCCCAGTCTACCTAGATTGGAAGCCAAAGCGTCACATTTTTTCCTTTGCCCCTCAACTTTCTCTTCATAATTGCTGAGGGGCACAGGGCCCTGGGTGGGGCTTTGGTTTCCTGGGCGTTTCCGCACCCTCCTCAGCTCCCCGCCATAGAGTGGCTTCGGTCACGCAGGCTTTATTGTGGTCGGCAGTAAGGGTTCTGTGGGGGCGCACGGTTATGGCCTTGGCCTTGCTCGGGGCCTTGGGGCTGTTCGGCCAGGCAGCTTGGGGAACAACAACAACAACAACAACAACAGATACAGCACAAAATTCAAATAGAACACTGGGATACGTCAGATAATATTTTCACTATCTCAGTAATGATATAGCTATGCCATTGAGGAACTGGAATCCGTTCAGTAAAGAGCACCACAATTAATCCCAACCCTGAAGCATAAACCTTTCAACAAGATATTAACCCTTTGTGTACCGGCGATGTCTTTTAATTTTATTCTTGCTACTATTAAACGATTTTATTCAGCTTAAAAAACGCCTCCAGCAACTAACAGGCTTCAAACTATCTCACTTAACCCTCTTTACTACCACATATCCGTCTTAAACGGCACAAAATTGTCTAAACGTAACTAGAATAACATTAAAAAGATATCGCCTGTATAGAATGGGTTACGGGGGTCACCGTTTGTTTTAATCTTTCTCTCCTTGTCTCTCTTTCCCTGGCTTGTATCCATTCGGCCCCATTCAGCCAACTGTTTAAAGACGTTTATCCCCATCCAGATGTCGATTTCTTCCTGGCGAGCGATAGCGAGCCAGCATTATATAGAGAAATCTGGCTTTGCCGGAGAAATTTTTCTATCGAAAAATGATCAAAGTTAGCTTACTGTCAAAACAAAAACATATATATATGCTGGCTCGCTACCGTTTCCAGGAAGAAAGCGACATCTGGATGGGAATAAACGTCTTAAAAAAGTAGGCTGGATGGGGCCGAATGGATACAACCCAGGGAAAGAGAGAACAGGAGAGAAAGAGAACAAAGTGAGGTGGGCTCCCTTAAGAAAACTCGATCTTTGTTCACTAAGTAAGCCGTAATTGAGAGTTCAACTTACAGAATGCTTATCAAATTGAAGAGGTTTTTATAACACGAATACCAACAATTAATTTAGGATACTTAAATATAGTGCTACAAGGGGAAATTAATTGAAACTAATTGGTAGGAGAACGATCCCTAAATACAACAAAACACGATTATCACCTACACCATCATTAACCCCTTCACTACCGAAGATGCATGTTGTTTTATTTCAGCTATATTTTGACGATGTTATGCAGCTTAGAAAGGATCTGTGGTAGCCAAAAGAGTTCATTGAAATAGTTTGTAGCCTCTTAATTACTACACGTCCGTCCTAAGCTGAATAAAATCGTCAAATAATTGCCGGAATGTAATGAAAAGAGGCATCGGTATTGAAGGGGTTAAACCATATGGAACCTTCTTCCCAATGAAGTTATAGACAGCTGCATGTTTTAAACATTCAATACCGGCGATGACGTTTCCAGTTTCCATTACATGCTGGTAGGTATTTGACGATTGTATTCAGCTTAGGAAGGACGTCTATCAATTAAATGGCTACAAGCTCTCTCAATTAATACTTTTAGCTACCGTATATATTTTGTAATTTACATCAAATCGTTTAAATATAGCTGAAATCGAATAAATGAGACGTCACTGGTACTGCAAGGGTTAACATATGCAACAAAAAGTTAAACAATTACCTTAAAGAGATAGATGCGGTATAGACTTATCATATTGAAATCACCACATATCTTCGGTAAGGAGAGCTTAGAATAGCTTAAGGGGAAACATTGTGAAGGTTTGCCAGCATTTACATTTCAAAATATGTCTTTCTATACATTCCTTCAGGGTTAATTATGTCTTGAAAAATCCCGTATTGGATACATTTTCAACCATCTTAACTGTATATATGTCATTTGTCTGAGGGATTGGAGGGTGGGGAGAGTCTTCTTTTGTGCTATCTTTTTATTCCACTTTCAGTATTTGTGGGTTTCCTATCTCTATTAGAATTAAATCCTGACCACCTTGCTTGAGGCGTAAGGTCTGTGTGGTGATTATATATATATAAATGTAAATCTCTCTCTCTCTCTTGATTTCACCACCAGGCCTGTACTCTCAGCTCAAACGTTGCTACAAACTGAATTTACCAAATGTTATTACAGTATGTTGTGCTTCAGAGAGTTCACTAACTTCACTAAATTTGTCGTTTCCAAAAAATGGTTTCCAAATATGTTTACGCTTGGATCTGTCAAACACATATAATAATTGAGTTCCGGTTCATCTGTGGTGGGTAATAGCTTTTATAATATATTCCAGTTCATTGTCTAGCATAAGAGTTCTGAAATTACTCCTTTTTGTATATTTAGTGTTTTGCATGTTTATGAGCTATCCCGAAATCGAATGAATTTAGACGAAACCTTCTCAACACCATTCTTTGGTGCCCGAATATACAGTATACCACACATTAAACGAATCCATTAAGACAAGTATGATCTCTTGGAATTATAGTTAGTCAATTACCATCTCTGTAACTGTGTAACACACACTGATCCTTCGTAATGTGATATATATCGTCTATTGATAGTCATAATAACAGAAAGATATAAGAGTCATAACTCTGAACACGTAATTGTTTTAACCTTAAATTACATCTAATGGGGTTGGGGTTTTCACCTCCTCATTATAGTCATTAACACAATCAATAGTATTTTATCATTGACCCTTTCCAAGCAATTACTTTAAATCTTTCGTTATTCTAGCGAGCAGATGATATGATTCAACTTTATCCAGTGTCATAAGAACAATTTAGCGACAGATGTACAAGGGCCACATTATCCGATTAAAAGAAAAGTAGTTAGAATCGAGTCTACTATATGACAGTTTTCACTTTCAGTATAACTGTAATTTGTATCTTAAAGCTCCTATATAGAATACAGTCTAATTTTATATATTATTGACCAGTGAAATCAATGAAAATATGATAACTTGAACCGGATTCTAGGTTACGATACATGCAGCCAATACATTTGATCATGTGACACCGGCTTTCGGAAGGACGTGGCAGAGCTAGAGGGCTAATAATATTCTGATAGTCTTTATCTCTTTGATGTTTAGAGGTCCTTCCTAAACTGAGTATCCCGCTGTGGTCCCGCGGTTTAATGCTCTGTACTTTGGTGTTGCACTGACTGCGGAGCGAGGGTTCGAGTCCATCAGAATCTTAAAGTTTTTTTCGGCCATAGCAAAGGAGAGAATTGTATCGTGGTTCCTCCCTAACCAAGCTGCTATTAGCCTGTGTTAGCCTACACATCTTCTCACCAATACAAAGTGCATCTGCGTATGTACATGGTGGGAAGCCAGGCACCCCACGGTCGCCAAAGGTCGCATGTGACATCATAGTTAAGGAAGAATAAGTATTGTACTGTACCTAAGTTTAAGAAAAATTATGTAGATGTTCAGCCTCAGGGCTGCAATGAACAATAAACCGACAATTATTATTATTATTATTATTATTATTATTATATAATAATAATCTGGGACCAGCATTAACATAGTAAATAAATTGTCATCTGATGGACACATTTAAACAATTATAACTATATGCTGTTTGAAGTCATGGTTTGTTTGATTTTCCGGTTATCTTTTTTATCCCATCCCAATGGTACTCGGACTGTCTTCAATTTGCTTGTAATTTAAGCACAAACGCAATTAAATGATGAGAATATTATGATTGTATCTATATATTTTGTAAAGTTGTTACTTTAACAGAAGTATGTTTTCAATCCTAAAAGTAGACATCCTACTGAACGAATTAAAATGCTATTCATTATAGATAACTGAATACATGTGTAGTATTAGAATTTGTTAGCATTGTCATATTTACATCGTCATGGATTTGCCTGTTATTGAAGCTGTGGTATTATTAAGTGTCCTGAATATGATCACAGTAGTTATATAAATATTTAAGAAACCTTAAACTCTTCACTGGCAATGTTGTACAAAACGTTTGATTAATCTGTGAATACGTTTAGACTATTGTTCTTCATCAGTAGTCAAATATCTTCAGCTGCACTCAAGATATGTAGGATATATTACGTTTTGATGGAGATATAATATGTAAATAAATAAATATATATATATATATATATATATATATATATATATATATATATATATATATATATATATATATATATATATATATATATATATACTGTATATACTAGCAGGGGTACCCGGCGTTGCCCGGGTAATCACCATAATCACCATCACTACTACCACCACTACTACTACCATAATCACCATCATCAATCACTACTACCACAATCATCACAATACTACTACTACCATAATCACAGGCCTCGACCCCCCTGTGCCTCATTAAACGGCGACCTCGATTTCGGCCGCTAAATGACCTCCGATTTTGGATCTGACCTCCTCTGTACCCACATTTTGGGGGGCTGCGAACAACTTTCGTTCCATACACCTTTTCGATCGAAGGCCTCCTTCTGCCCCCAACGGCCATTTTTTTCGCATTTTTTTCGCTCCCGTATACTACATAAGTTCTGCCGAAAATTGTATTAAACAAAAGTGTCTCTGATTTCCACTAAACTCGCCTAAAACCATCTCCAAAGCCAGGGCTTTCCAACGGTGCCCCACACTCCCACCTGGCACCAAAACTGTGGGAGGAGTTTAGTAACAAATGTCGGGTAGTCGGGTAACTGACAAACAGACAAACATTGACCTTTATTTATTAAGATATACATATATACAAAGGAGTACAAAGGAGTACAAAGGAGTACAAAGGAAATCGAGCAACAACAGTTCTAGTGACCCTTCTAGGCTGCTTGTCCTCCAAAACACTGAGGATCAAGTGTCCAAACAGTGGTTTAGAGTGGGTAAGGGAACGTTGGAAAGGGAATTACTGCCCTGGAACTAATGTCCATGGCAGGATTAGGAAATTAGTAGGGGACAGATGGGTTAGTAACTAAATATATACCTATGTACCTATATATGGAGAATTGATCACAAATATGTGTGATCAAATTATGTAGTAAAACTACCAGGAAAAATTATATATTGGAACACCAGCTTTCGTCTATTCTCTCAAGACATCTTCAGGGTAATTCAAGATTACAGTGGAAGTCGGAGGCTTCAATACCCCTTCTATATTATCTGTGAGATGCTAACTAGCATATATTATACAAACAGTCTTGCCATCTTACTGCCTTTTCCGATTATTTTTACACATTTGCTTTAACCCACTGAGCCCCAGCGACGCAGCGTTTGCATCCACAATGTATGTAACGCTAAACCCCAGCGATGCAAACCATGCGTCCACCACTAAAACCTCTATTATTCAGCTCGTATGGTAGGAAATGGTTTGAGATTGGTAGGGGAGGTACCGTAGAGTGTTGCCGAACAGGGCCGGTACACGTGAACCGGCCAGCCAGTCCGCGCGGGTGGTAGTGGTGGGATTAGTGGCGCCACTTTACCCACTCTTTTCACCGCGACTTTGGAACTTATTTACTCCTGTCGTATGGGAGCTAGAGGCTTGAGATTTGTGTGAGACACTCCTTAGGATGTACGCATTAAAATACCATACTCAGTTGTCACCCTAGTGCTGCCGGGCGGGTGGTCATGTGGGACAGGTGATGAAAAACACTGTACCCACTTATATCCCAACGATTTCGACCTCATTTACTCTTGTCCTATGGAAGCTATAGGCTTGAAATTTGTGTGAGACACACCTTAGGATGTACGCATTACTTGGCCATGCTTAGCAATCCCCCAAGTCCTGCCGGACGGGTGGTCATGCGGGGGAGGTGATGAAAGACACTGTACCCACCTATCTCCCAACGATTTTCGACCTTATTTACTCTTGTCCTATGGTAGCTATAGGCTTGATATTTGTATGGGATATGGGATATTTGTATATTTCCTTAGGATGTAGGCAATGTATGGCAACCCACAAATCTCGGTTTGTTGGGACAAGGGACGTGCATGACAAAGGAAAGTCAGTTTACCCATACATCTCGCGAGTGCAACACCATATCGGATTTACCACGCCGTTACCCACGCAGGGGAATACCCCTGGCCGATGCCTTGGCCATACTTGAGGAGAGTGATTAGCCTGATAGTGACACTGGATCATCGAATGACGATTCAGAGGACGAATATAGTCCCACTGTGGCCGAGTATGATGAAATGCATGAGGAGGAACCCTATCTCCCCATCGCTAAACGGTACGCCAGGTTACAACAAAGGGAGGAGAGTAGCTATCGTTCCCCTGCTCCCTCCCGTGACATAGTGGAGTCCCCAGCAAGTTGGGAGGAGGAAGATGACCCAGACCCCATGGCCTTCCTCAACATTCCACCTTCTCATCGTAGGGCTGAGAAGAGAAGAGGTGAGGATTTGGAGGGGGAGGAGGAGGAGGAGGTGGATGAGGTGGGTCAAGGTCAAGATCCGACACCACACGTGCCTCGCCGTGGTGCTCCCCCACCGCATTTGCCTTCCCCACCACCCCTCATTCCCTCTCCACTAAAGGCGCCAACCCCTCACACTTTCTAAGGGTTGCACAGGGGTGCAGCCATATTAGCAGCCCAGCCATTAACTTCTTCTTCAAAAGCAACAGATGAGGATATGCCTGCCCTAGAATCATCTCCACCACGCCACCCACGCCCTGCCGCACGCCGCCTGTTTCCCTCATCACCCCGGATTGACTCGCCCCCACCATCACCTCCCGGACCACTACCATACTCACCTGTACCTTCTCCTCAGCCTGGGACCTCCCACAGACACGACACTCAGACACCTTCACCACCTGCGTCGCCACAACGCCCTGATCGTGCGCAACGCCCTATAAACATACGTGGGCGTGCCCGTGGTCCTGTGCGTGTGCGTGGCCGAAGTGTGTCTAAGGTGACCCTAATACGCCCCACCCCTGGCGGTGCGAGAGCAAGGGCTGGGCTGGCTCGACCAAGGCCGAGGGCAGGGGCAAGAGGGACAAGAGGGCCAAGAGGGGCAAGAGGCAGGGCAAAGCCCTCCCGCTCTGATGGTGACTCCCCTCCTGACGACTCTGACGACGAAGGTGCCGCTCAACCCGACGTGTGGGATTGGGTTGATGGCGACAACTTTGTGCCCACCGACTACAACTTTGTGGGCGCTGGGTTTGCCGGCCCTACGCTTCCAAACCAGGGGCAGCAGACCACGAGGCTTGAAATCTTCAGGCAGTTCTTCACTACCAATCTCGTGGCTCTAATTGTTGACCAGACCAACTGGTACAATTATTATTTCATGGGTGGGAAGGAGCAGTCAAAATACTCTGCAAGGCTGTCATGGACCTCCCTTGATGTCCCGGAGTTTTACACATTCTTGGCCATTGTCATGCTGATGGGGGTCACAAGGAAATCCTCCATAAAAAAGTACTGGTCCTGGGATCCCCTCGTCCGAACCCCTATTTTTGGCCAAATAATGAGCAAAAATAGATTTACAGCCATAATGGGGAACCTACATTTCATTGACAGCCTGGCAGCCCACACCAGACATCAAAGTCAACCAAGAGCTATGAAGGACCCCATGGAGAGGATAAGACCCATCTTCGAGTACCTGAAGGTGATGCTTGCTGCCGCCTTCAAACCCCATCAGAAGCTCATTATTGATGAGAGTTTGCTGCTGTGGAGGGGGAATATTGGCATCCGGCAGTACATGCCCAGCAAACGACATCGATATGGCCTGAAGACCTTCGTGATGTGTGACTGTCGAACCGGTTACATCCAGGACCTAATTCTGTATATGGGCAAGAAAACAGAATTGGTGGAAACGAGGACATATGGAATTTCTGGTGCCGTCGTCATCACCATGCTGCAGGGCTACCTGGACAGGGGCCACATACTGTACCTGGACAACTGGTACACCAGCCCCTCCCTTGCCAAGTTCCTGCATAGCCGCAATACAGGAGTCTGTGGCACCGTCAGGAGGAATTGGATCTTCATGCCCGAACTACCACCCAGGCGGGAAAAGGGCTCCATCATCCACAAGCAGGCTAACAATGTCCTCATGTTGTCCTGGATGGATAACCGGGATATGAACGTCCTCACAACAGTCCACCTTCCCATCTTCCAAGACAGCAGACGTCGTGACAGAGCAACTGGCAAAACTATCAAGAAACCTTTGGCCATCTGTGATTATAACAAATCAGATGCTGTCATCTCGTCATGTGAGTGTGCAAGGAAGACGATGAGGTGGTATAAGAAGTTATTCTTCCAACTTCTCGATCTCACCCTCTATAACAGCCATATCTTCTACTCAACAATCACCGGCAAGCAGGAAACGATGGAGAACTTCTGCATCGAGTTGTCCAGGGAGGTGTTGAGGGAATACATGACAGCCCCCCACTTCCAGCAACCCCCCGCCCATCGACGCCCAGCAGCAGAAGGGATTGCCAGGCTGACACAACGCCACTTCCCTGAATATGTGCCGCCCACAGAAAACAATGACAAACCCCGAAGACGGTGTCATGTTTGCCGCAACACGACACAGAGGCAGACTGAGAGAACAGATGCCAGGTGGATGTGCAGAGAATGTGATGTTCCACTGTGTCTCCCGGACTGCTTCAGGGAGTATCACACCCTTGACAATTTCTAAACGAGTGTACTGAAAGACTGCGATAAAAGACGCTATGAAGTGTGTGTGTATATAAACATAGTGTAAATATAAATATATACAAAGTGCCGAACACAATATGTAAGTGAGATTGACACTCAAATATACGTAAAACAGTGACGGACACCAGTAAGTGTAAATATATACTATTTCTAAGTCAAACGTGCATAAAACAATGTGTGAAACTCATATTCTGTAACTATAAAACATATGATAAAGTAATAAACTGAATAAAGAGAGGAAGTGACATGAAAACTGAATAAAGCAGGGAGTAAGAGAGAAACGCAAGAAAAGGGAAAGTGTTGGTGGCGTGTGTCAGTCAGCTGGGTGTGTGTCAGTTCGTGCGTTCTGTTATTGTCTGAGACCATGATGGCTGTCAGTATCCATGGCAACGGTGATGCTCACTGGGCTTGCCACTCGTGTGCACTTACAAGACTTATATCTAAGCACTTTTCACACTGTAACTTCACTTACAATGACATTATGTGATACATGTTGCTAATATATGAACTATGAAGGCACACATGATGCTCGGGTGGTGTAAATAACCGTCACTCGAAAACTTGCCGCATCGTACATCTGCCATGCTGCCGCGCTCAACTATGGCTGCCCAGGCGGGAAGTTTGAATGCCGCTCGGCACCAGCTGATGTATGAGGCTGCCCCCCCCCCGCCCCCCCCATACGACCCCCAAATGACCGAGGTGAGTAATTTTTGTTCTTCATTTCTCACCTTTTTCTTCCATTTTAGAAGAAAAAAAATGTTTCAGCCAAAACGGCCGGTCCCTGGATGTACATTTATTCTAAACTAGCTGGGGTTCAGTGGGTTAACACAGCATATATATATATATACAATTTTATATTCTTTACATTGAAATGTGTCCAAAATATTCACTGTTATCATTAATCATATATATTAATTGGACAAATCAATAATCTAAGAATAAATAACAATTATAGTATTGTCGTCTACAACAAAAGCTTATATGAATAATATAACCTAAATTGTTGTATATATACATAAGTGAACTAATGATAATGTATATATAATAGTAAACATTTGTTTACGCACGTCATTGTATACTTACTATTATATATATATATTTTAATTAGTTCACTTGCGTATGTATATATATTTAGGTTGTATTATTCGTATAGGCTTTTGTTGTAGACGACAATACTATAATTGTAATTTATTCGTAGATAGCTATTTTTTCTAGCATTCCACTATTAGTACAGTAAAGGAACCGTTCATAAGAACAGATCTGGCAACAGTACTATCAACGTATAACCGTTATTACAACCATCAGAAATGTATCAATGTTTCAATCAAATAATATATAGATACCTATTTTTGACGTTATTCACCCATAGTCCAAAATCCATACTACAATGATACAGTAATATTGAAATCCGATTTTCGAAAATGGTCAGTTTAATGTTTACTGTTTTTAGAATTGTTTGCAGGTACCAGAAAATTCCATATTCGTAGCCTTGTATCTTATTTTCCCTTTGTCGAACACCATCTCTCTTTCATCAAACCTGATCTTCTTTTTCTCACAGAGACACAATTGTCTGAAACAACTTCCAGCAGCTCTTTCTGTTTCATCCTAATTTATATATCCTAGTTGCAAAGTCAAATACGGATATTGTGTATGTCTGCACAACAAACTCACTTGCTCATGTGTTCCCGATGTCAACTCCTCTGAATTCTCAACTCTCTGGCGCAAAGATTCTAATCACTCTCAAGCTATATATTTATGTGTGTCTATCAAAGCCCTAACTCTACTGACTTTCCTAAATTATTTGTCTTTCTAAACTCCTCTTCTTGACTATATAAACCTCTTCTATCTCTGTAATATCCATCTTAGGTGATTGTAATGCTCACCACCGCCTATGGCTCACCTCTCATTTAACTGGTCAACCTGATGAACAAGCCTACATCTTTTCTATCGTAAATGACATAGAGCAGTTAGTCCAGCACCAAACTTGTATCACTGACCGCCTGGGACATCGGCCCAACATCCTTGACGTATTTTTAACCTCTTATCCTTCTTCTTACACTTTAAAACCTTTTATCTCCGTTGGGCTCCTCCAACAATTACATTATCTCTGTTACCTGTCATATCTCTCCAGCTCGGTCATCCAATTCTTCCAGCCGGCGGCGCTTGTGGCACTTTGGCGCTGCCGATTTGGAGGCTCTTTGGCAGTACTTCTTTGATTTCCCATGGATACTTTTTTCTTTTATGGATGGGGACCCTTGGAGTGTGCTGTACGCATTACAGCATTACCGAGGTATTCATCTCGGGCATGGAGGCATACATTAAGTTTTCTTTCTCTCAGTCTAATGTAAACAAATTTTGGTTCACTCACACATTCAAACAGTACTGTCACCTTCAAACTAATAAATCTTGTACTTTCTATGTTTCTGCCCGGAGTCAAGCCAAATCTGTTCTTCGACTCGCCAAAAACTCTGTCATCAATAACAAATGCTCTGAACTTTGCAACTCTAGTTCTTCCTAAGATTTCTGTCATCTAGCCAAAAACTGCTATAACAAATTATTTCCTCGTCTTTCCCTCCTCCTTTCCCCTTTGACTGCAACACCATCACTTCTCCCCTTGATAAAACTGAACTCTTTGCTGAAACTTTCGCTAAAATTCTACCTCAGATGATTCCGGTGCTATTCCTCCGTCTCCATTCCCCTCTCTCTTACTTATGCTGAATATCCTAATATCTTCTAATGGTGTACTCTTTGCCGTCTCTGGGTTTAATACTAAGAAGGCATACGGACCAGATGATGTTCCTCCTGCTGTACTCAAAAACTGTTCTTCTGCGCTGACTCCCTGCTTAGACAAACTCGTCCGTCTCTGTTTTTCCTCTAACATCTTCCTTTCTTGCTGGAAGTTTGCTCTCATTCAACCTGTTCATTAAAGTTCGTTTAGGTTTTTCGATTAACTAGTTTATTTAGTTGTACTTTAGTGATGAGAGAGTTAGTCCATAATGAAAACAAAAGGACAAACAAATCCCACTTCTTTAACTAACAATACCTATACTACCAGCGAATCAAACTACAATTCTACAATCGGAGTCACACTTTCATTTTCCCAGAAATATTGTATCCATAAAATGATTGTTATGAGTCAACGTTTAAGAATATATGTCAAAAACTCATATCTTAGGGCACAGTCAAAAATAAAAACGATAATGAAAAAAAATATTGAATCAATTATAATGTAAAGATAACAGCATTTTTGCTACTTTATCATATACTGAATGGAGGGTTAAACTAAAAACGCCTCTGGCACCAGATTAATTAAAAACAGCTTTCTGTCACTCAAGAGTCATATTTGTTCAGGATTGGAATACCTTTTATCACGGACTCTGTATTTGCTGTGACAATGGATGTAGCACAAGAGAGTACGTTTACATAATTATGTCTGGGTCCCGGATACAACAAGTATGCCTTCAATATTTGTATTTCATCGCATATTGGTACATTGTAGAAACTAATATAAAAATGAAGGACAAATGGAGGAGATTAAAACGTGCAAGACAGAGAGCGGGGAACAATGGAGTGATATGTGTAGATACAAGTACAAAGCAAGAAGAAGGGGAGAATGGAGAAAAGGTGTACAAGAAAGGGCAAAGACATGTTACATGAAAATACCAGGACAAACGGAAAAGGCCGTGGGAAAGTTATTTAAAGGGGTAGTGATTATGTTTTAGTTTATATTTGTATTAATTCATTTATATATATTTGTTGTTATAGTTTCCTCGCTAGACCTCCATCAAGCTAAAAAATACAACCAGCCCCTTGACTCCCCTTCAAGATCAACGTACACACATTTTCGGTAGAAACATTTTCCGGACGAAGGCTGATTCCTCTTATAATTACAGACTCGTATCACTCGCCAGAAAAAAAATCAAAACCTCAATGGTACGAAAGGTCTTAAAGTTGACAACGGAGTGGGGCGAAAGGCAGTAAAATCACCAAACTAATGGGCTGAACGTCTTAAAATCTCAAAACTTATGAGGCTAAACACGAGGGGGAAGGTGGTCCATAAAAACAACCACCTACCCCTGTAATGAAAGAGTGTCAGGAAACAGGAAGAGTGTGTCTGTGTGTGTGTGTGTTGGGAGGGGGGAGGGGAGTGTTAATGAAAGAATGGCCGGTAAAGAACACGGTTGTGATTCAAAGCGTGAACAGGAGCCTATGAATCAACAGAACTGGCAAGTTATGAGAATAAATGGGGAAAGTTTATAAGAGAGACTGGTCGAAGGTCTCAGCCATGTGTGTGTGTGTGTTTGTAAGAGTTTCTGTCTTTCTGTGTGTGTCTGTTTGCATACTATCTCAAGAACAAAATTAATGTTTGGATTTTGACGAATCCTGGTCAGTACCTGCCAGTATAGTGTACTCTGATGCATATCATTAGCTTTAGGGTAACCATTGCATGACAAACACCTCGATCCTTGTTATAGATGCCAAGTCAAACAATAATTCAGCCCTAGAACTAAATGGTACATAATATATTTAAGCTTATCAATCAGTAAATTAATCAAATTTAGTAACAGCTCTGAAATAGATTATACAGTATATATATATATATATATATATATATATATATATATATATATATATATATATATACCGTATATATATATATATATATATATATATATATATATATATATATATATATATATATATATATATATATATATATATACCGTATATATATATATATATTAAAGCATTATGGTTCACAGAGTGTTTTCAGAATTGATTGATGGTTGTAATAACAATAATTATATTTTGCGCATTTGTAATAAGTTTGATTGAGGTGGACTGATGTGTGGGGCATGCCAACATTGACACTAGTCAAGGTTAAATAATTTTAATTAGAATACGCAATTGTTGTCAGTTTTAACACTAGCTGATCCGCCGTTTTGCGGGGGTTTATTGCTGTGGTGTTTAGTGTTTGTATTTATAACAATTGAGGATTTTGATTGATTTTGTATTTCTCCAGCATTATTTTTAGCTCCTCCCTTCGAATCTCTCCAAGCAAAAATGTTTAGCTAAATTGGTATGTTTTCCCCTGTGGAATTATGTCCCAGCTTTCTGTCTTATATTGAAGGCTCCCTATTACTTTTGGGAAAATGTTGTACCTGTAGCTTTGCATAATTGCCGAAGTAATTGGAAAAAAACATCTTTATATCGCCAAACAAATTGGACGAAACAAGGAAATCCAAAAACACCACATTCGGAATGATAGGGTTATAATAGTTGGCCTAGTATGGAATAGCTCAATTGTCGAGAAAAACGAGTGAATGTTTCCAAGCATTTGTCTTTCTTTTCTAATATTTCGAATGAATTTAAAAAAATCCGTACTATAGGGATTGGGAGGTGTGAAGAGACCATATATTTCGCTACCTGTTACTACAATTTCCCATTTGTTTAGGCTTTGCTATCTCTCCTAAAATATAATGTTGGCCACCTCGCTCAGATCGTATGATCTGTGATGTCAAGGTTTTATACATGTACAGTATGTACAACTCACGATTAATTCGGCTACAAAAGGAGTCTTCATGACTGCTGCTGCGCGCTCTCTCGCTCTCTCTCTCTGGTCACACATTAGTAACACTGTTTCTCTAATCGACTTCAAAGTACAGTAAATGCATATCTTATCATAAAACAAATATGCAAATATACAAATATATAAATGACTAAATGTATATATATATATATATACGGTATAATGATATATATATATATATATATATATATATATATATATGTATATATATATATAACTCCACACACACACAATTGATTATTCTTCATCCATCCCAGCCTTGCAGAGTGAGCGAGTGCATTTTTATATCAATGCAGCTGATTGACTGGCGAGCTGCATTGCCTCAGGTTAATTAAGGTATCTTCTTTAGTTCCTACTTATCCTGAAAAGCCTTTAATTGCAATTGATTTAATTTGGTAGTAACTCGCTGTACCACTTCATTAAGGGAATGTTATTTTATTTTTTTATACATTTTTTATTTTATTACCGGGATATATATATATATATATATATATATATATATACATATATATATATAATATATATATATATATATATATATATATATATATATATTTGTCTTAGTTTGCTCCCTAGACCTCTATCAAGCTTAAAGAAACACCATCCCGAAGATCCCCTTGAGAGATTAATTTGTACATTGTTCGGTAGAAATATGTCCTAGCCAAAGGTCGGTTCCTTTTAAAATACAGGCTCCCTATCGCTCGCCAAGAAAAAATCGACACATAATTGGCACGAAAGGTCTTAATATAGACAAAAATATGAACGAAAGTAATATAATGTGAAAACTATTGGGGCTAAACATAAAGGAGAAGAGGGTATAGAAAACAAACTAATACTTCCCCTTAACCTAGATTTCATAAAGTGAGCGTAGATAAATTCTTAAAACTTGTTACAAATAACCGTGATTGAGTGATCGAATTGGTTGGTCAGATCAGACAGTCACAACACATTGGAAATTTATTGCCTGTCCCACAATATCTCACAACATTCAATTTCGTGGCATTATTTTAGGTTTTTTAAATTATCTATACATGTTTATGAAATAACTTACACCTTGTTTTAATTCAATGAGCCTTGTGGCTGCATGTAATGAAATATATGACAACTTTATCAATATATACATTTATAATTAACCTACCTACAATATTACTCACCTATAAAAAATAACTATTGCATTTTGAACAACTGCAAGATAAATGTAGGAGGTTGTCGTATTAGTTACTTGAACATTTCAGACTTGGAGGTATAGTTGCCTTTTCTTAATAATGCACTCATATACAAACATTCTGTTGAATTGATGCACATCTGAAGAGTCATATTCAATACTTCACTAGTCGCATGCAATGTTCTTATAGATCACATTATTGCGGACTTGCATTAACAGATAACTTCGTCAATTAATGAGTTATATTTAACAATTATCAATATGCAGACAAACTCTAATCATTACATTGTAATTCATAAGGGATGTTAGTATTCTTTCATATTTAAACATGCTTATAAAGAGAGCATCCTAAATTAATATAAATGTAGTTTAAATATGATAGATTAATATGAAACCATGCCATGGACTTCAATGTCAGGACACTTTGAGAAAGTATTGTAGTTCGGTGATTCGTTGAGACGGGCAGACGAGAGAGAGGCGAACTCCTGTTTCACTCACAGAGTTCTTTGATTATGTAATACGTATCTTCACGTTTAATTTATGAGATGTGCAATATAAATAAGTTATAATACTTATGATATTTGTTAAGGTTTCAGGATCAGACACCTCTTACTATCGATATAAAAATTTAAGTATTGCGTGTGTTCGAAAAAAATAGAGGATAAACAAAATAATGTAGAAATCTTGATTATCCTAATCTAAGTAAGTCCGCCAGCCAATTAGCTGC
Organism: Paralithodes platypus; assembly: GCA_032716605.1. NCBI lineage: Eukaryota > Metazoa > Arthropoda > Malacostraca > Decapoda > Lithodidae > Paralithodes > Paralithodes platypus. Next base: position 21,859,587 of record CM064523.1, on the reverse strand, counting down.
GTCAATGCAAAGTATTTAGGCTCCATCCAAGAGCTGGGTTGAATGAAGTATAACAAGGTTTTATTGGAGTTAAAACAAAATATTCCACTCTGTACCGGTGACGTCCTTTTCATTATATTCTGGTAACTATTAAACCATTTAATTCAGCTTTGGAATGATATGTAGTAACTATAATGAGTATTTGAGATAGTTTGTAGCCTTTTAATGCATGTTAGAGATAATATGTTATAAACTTAAATCATCTAATAGTGGCCAGCATATAATGAAAAGGACGTCTGCTGTGCAGTATGGGAAAATATCTCTTAATTCTGAAGAAATATATTATATGTTGTACTTCAGGATCCACCAGACTATGTACCGTGCCTCAGGAACATAGCAAAATATATGAATTACAATACACAGTATATATTATGAAGAAAGGGAGTATAATTGACATTTAATTAATTCATAAATATATAAGTAAAACAGCGAATTAAATTATGTACTCTGTATAATCTAATGAAACTTATTTCAGCTCAAGAATGGTTGGAAATAGTGAAATGTATATATTCAAAGGACCAGGAAGAGACAACCGAGGGGCATCAAACTAACATAATTATATATACCAGAATATTATATATCCTGGAGTGTAGCGAGGCCGAGGGGTAATGAATGCTGCTGTGATGAACCAGGGGTGGCCATAATCAGTCTCTTTCACTATCTCACTCCCTACTTCGCCATCTCATTTCCTCACCTCCCTCTCACACATGCACACATTCTCTCTCTATCTCTCTCTCTCTCTCTCGGCTGCACACGTATCACTGAGTTGCATCTGTCCTCTGCTAATCTCTATATAATTACCGAATAATATCTGTCTTAGAGTTATACCCAAATGTTTTCTCTATCTGTAATTGTATAGCTATTACATTTATATAATTGTGCTATAATATACTTCTTTGACATTAAGTTGCATTGGGTTTAAGTTCAGTGTATATGTAATAGATGAATGGCAAAGTTGGATATCATTGTTTGTTTAATATTAAATGATATTGCAAAGCAATATAGCGAAATTATTTTGTATGTGTTACATTGTAATAAATATCGACATGTTAACTAATGGATTACTCATTATATGCCGATTACATTATTCGATGAAGATTTGTTTTTACATTACCTATGAAATAGGATTCGATTATCTAGGGAGCACACTGTTAAGCTACTGTACATGAGGGACTCTTACGATAGCAGTGACCTTCGTTTCATTGTTTTTGCCAACTTTGAGTAAGCCTAACCTAAGCTAGCCAAACTGAACCTTATCTTACCCAATCAAAGCTAACGCAACCTAGCCAAAGGATCCACGACTGTCAGCATCTAAATTCTCGATCCAGCAATAATCCAAACTACTTTTAAATCAGTTTACTAACTTACGATTGCCTAATTGTTATGAATATGAGGAAGATATTAGCATACAACCGATATTATTGATATTTGAGATTTTGATGGTAAGGTTTGTATACGCATTACTGAGGTAATCCTATCGGGCATGGAAGCATATATTCCATTCTCTTTCTCTCAGACTAATGCTAAAAAATCTTGGTTTACTCACGCCTGTTCTACTGCTGTCCGCAATAAGGAGGAAGCATTCAAACGGTACCGACGCCTTAAAACTCAAGACTCTCATTCTTCATATGTTTCTGCCCGGAATCAAGCCAAATCTGTTCTTCGACTTGCCAAACACTCTTTCATCAATAATAAATGCACTGAACTATCCAACTCTAGCTCTTCACAAGCTTTCTGGCATCTAGCCAAAAACCTCTCCAACAATTTCTCTTCCTCGTCTTTCCCTCCCCTTTCCCACTCTGCTGGCACAACCATCACTTCTTCCTCTGACAAAGCTAAACTCTTCGCTCAAACTTTTGCTAGAAACTCCACCTTGGATGATTCCGGTGCTATTCCTCCTTCTCCGCCCTCCTCTCTCTTACTTATGCCTAATATCCTAATCTCTTCTAAAGATGTACTTTCTACCCTCTCTGGGCTTAACACTAATAAGGCGTACGGTCCGGACGGTGTTCCTCCTGTTGTTATCAAAAACTGTGCTTCCGTGCTGACTCCCTGCCTAGGCAAACTCTTTCGTCTCTGTCTATCCTCTAACGTCTTCCCTTCATGCTGGAAGTTTGCTCACATTCAACCTGTCCCAAAGAAGGGTGACCACTCTCAACCCTCCAACTATCATCCAATTGCTCTCATTTCTTGTCTTTCTAAAGTTTTTGAAACTATTCTTGCTTCCAAATTTCTTAACCATTTCTCTTCTCATAATCTGCTCTCATATCGCCAGTATGGCTTCCTTAAGGGTCGCTCTACTGGTGATCTTCTTTCATATCTTACTAACTCTTGGTCATCCTCCTTTCGGGACTTCGGTGAGACTTTTTCTATTGCACTAGACATATCGAAAGCCTTCGATAGAGTCTGGCATAAATCTTTAATTTCTAAACTACCCTCCTTCGGTTTCTATCCCTCCATCTGTGCCTTTGTCTCTAATTTCCTTTCCGGCCGTTCCATAGTCACGGTTGTGGACGGCCATTGTTCACTTCCTCACCCTATTAACTCCGGTGTTCCTCAGGGTTCTGTCCTATCTCCTATTCTCTTTCTAATTTTTATAAATGATCTCCTTAACTGTACCTTAATTCCCATCCATTCATACGCAGACGACTCAACCTTACACTCCTCCATTACTTTTTCAGAACGCCCCAGCCAGCAATCCCTCAACGACAAACGTAATGAAGCCATAGAACTCTTAAATTCTGATCTAAATACTATTTCCAATTGGGGCAGAGAAAACCTTGTTAACTTTAATGCTTCCAAAACCCAATTTCTCCATCTATCTACCCGTCAGGATCTCCCAGCGGACTATCCCTTATTCTTCAACAATACAAAAATCAACCCTTCATCTTCTCTCAATATTCTTGGTGTCTCTTTTTCTTCTGCTCTCATTTGGAAGGACCATATTACCAGTCTTGCTAAGGCAGCCTCCCAGAAGCTGGGTGTGCTCAACCGCCTTAGGGGGTTCTTTTCCCCTGCACAGCTTCTTGCTCTGTACAGGGGCATAGTGCGCCCTTGTATTGAGTATTGTTCACATGTGTGGGGAGGTTCCTCTCACACCACTCTCCTAGACAAGGTTGAAAGGAAGGCCTTTCGTATCATTAACTCCCGTCCACTAACCAACTCTCTGCAATCTCTCTCTCTCCGCCGCAATGTTGCATCTCTCTCGCTATTCTATCGCTACTATAATAATCAGTGTTCCTCAGAGCTATCCCAGTGCATACCACCTCCTTTACGTAGGGCACGTGGTACCCGTCTTGCAACTCAATCTCATCCCTACTCTGTGCAACTCTCCAACCCAAGAGTGAAACGTTACTCTCAAACTTTCTTCTACTCCACAGCTGAGCTCTGGAACTCTCTCCCAGATTCAGTCTTTCCCGCTTCCTATGACTTAAATTGCTTCAAACTCTGCGTGTCCAGGCATTTTGGCTCGAACGTCCCTTGATTTTGGCCCTGTCACTCTTTCAACTATGGGGGAGGCACTCACTATAGGCAGTTATGCCTTTTGCCTCCCTCAATCACATAGAAAACAAAAAATACATATATAGGAGAAAATACAGTGATAAGTACGTATGATGATCTCTTTAAGCCTTATTTAGCGGGCTAGGTGGTCTATTTGACCGTAGCGCCCAGCGGGGTGTTTTTACCCTAAATAGGGTTGTTTACGTGATTATTTTCAAGCCTAAATAAGACCCAGAGCGTAAAACAAGTATCTATCCCTGAAAGGGCATAAACAGAGCTTTCCAATGACACCCCAACCATCCTTGTACGACCACTGGTTCTCTTGCAACGATCGCGCAACACGAGTGCAAAAACCATGTAATTAGGTACTTTCCCTACATAATTCCCTGTGTAGCGAGTACGAGAGGGTGGGGGAGGGTGGGATTCATGTCAGTAGGTCCGCCGCGGTGGTCTGGCGCAGTCATACGCTTGCTACGCTCCTCCCACCACACATCTCTCTCTCTCAGCAACATTACGTGGTGAAAATGGCACACGACATAAGTTGTGAACCGCCACTTAGTCCAAATTTATTTCACACGACATAAGTTGCGCGCCGCCAATTAAGGGTTAATAACATTGACAACAATAATAACAACAACAACGCCAACTAATATATATATGCTTTGCCGGGCTAGAGTAATTACAGCTCGTGATATAATCTTTACTAAAATCCAGATATGGACTCATAGACCGTAAATAAACTCAACAGGAACTCCCCGAACACGTTCTTTATATCACAATAAGTATTCAACTAGGTACTACAGAACTCAGTGACAACACACAGGAGAGTTATACACACAAGTTTATTCAACAGCATAGAAAGTTATGTTCATATATAGGCTTGGTTTATATATATAATTCGGGTATAATATTACCTTAATAATTATGAGAATTATAAGGTAACAGGGGAATGCATACTACTAGAGTAGACCAAGGTAATATCAATATTAAATCAGTGTTGGTAATAAACAAACAGGAAATATGCAATTAAATAAACATGTGACCTACTGTATAGTATCAACCCTTAATAATAATAATGATGCGGGTCGAGTGTCTTGCGTGAATGAAACAGCAGTAAAGACAAATATTTAAACTCGATATGCGAGAGAATTAATTAATTGAGAGTAAGAACAAATACACTGACAGTGAGTGAGTGTACTAGGAGGGGCGCGTGCGTTTGAGCTAGGTAGTCTCCTGAAGTAAGCGCAACCTTCAGCTAGCTTGTCAGGTCAATAACCTTTACTGCGCGGTTGACAAATACAATTCTGGTTAGTGTAAATATGAACTAATTCACAAAGATATTACAATGGAATTGGGAAGAAAGGATTGCTTATTTATTATCACAGATTACTATGTAAGTAACTCAAATTAAGTAATTTATAAGTTGAACTGGTATATTCACTTCAATCGAACGTATGTAATAATTACGAACTCGGTCGAGGAATTCAGATTTAAAGTGGTTAATATATTTATAAGTGAACTAAGGAAAATTAAATATGAACTGTATATAAAGACAAAGTCTAATTAATCAGATGCGATTAATTAATAGATGTCCTGGCAACGCTTATAATGGCGATAGCGTAATCAATCACTTAACAAAATATTAATTATGTTAATAAAGACGCACAAGACGAAGTTGTACTATGAAAATACTCAGGAGGGTATTAACAAGATATCTGAACAGGTTAACAGAGTCTTATGAAGAATTCACCTTGACAAGTGGTGTATTCGAAAGAATGGAAAATTTAGATAAAAGACTCTATGCAATGCTAGAATTCCTAGATCATCAGAATCAAAATTATCTACATCAATACTCGCATGAACGATAATACTAGTTCATACAATAATCACAACAACGATTGAGTAATCGTATAAGAGATGGGGGAACTGGGAAAGTATATAACTGGGGGAAGGATAAGTTTTAAACTGGAATAAGTTAAATATGAAATTGGGCGTAGGTTCTAGATAATTAGTTATGAATTAAGAAGGGGAATCAAGACACGAAATACACGTCGACCTCAACTTACAACACACATAACAAAATACATATAATAGGACAATCTGTGAGTACGTGGCGTGATAAATGAATGAGCACAAATATATAACGTATGAGTAGGACGTTCTAAAGGGTATTCAAACAGGAATAATATAGGATCTTGAACACAGGTCTTAGGCAAGAATTACTAATAATTTCTGAGGGATTAACAGGTACGCAATTACAAGGATCTTGGGCACAGATCTAGTTATAATTACACGTTTACACAATTCACATATTTTAACCTATACCTCGACAACAATAATCACAACTTCAAGATATACAGAGACACTTAGGGTAAGTTTGGAGGGTAGCGAGGGCACAGGGCTGGCCAACGTAGAGCGTAGGTTCTAGGGCAGCACCTCAGGATTGTAGGGTGTTACTCGAGCAGCACTCCAGGTTCCCCACGTCAGAGGGCACCACAGGGCGAGCACTTTCACTAGCAGGGGGCAGGGCTGGGGCAAGCTCTAGCTGGGGTTATCTGTCCTGTCCTTTTTAGGCTAAGTACAGTACCGCAGGGTTGGTTTGCATACTTTTCTCCTTAATCTTTGAAGCAATATCTGACTTAATTCTTGGCTCTCGTTTATACAGAGTCGTGGCAATAGGGGTATTGGGAATTTGTTGTGATGGAGTTGTGAGGTTAAATAATAATAGTAGACATGGCTGGGGCATATATACTATATAGGTGTACTTATATACTAGGTAACATATTCATATCATATAAAGCATTTATTTATCTTATTCTGGGAGAATTCTTACTTCTTAGGATTACATCATCCTCCAGATTCTTCGACATATTGAGGAATTGCTGACCTATTATTTCTTCTTGTCTGGAGGTTATTGGATCTACCGGACCGGCATAACTGACACTCCTGTTCAGGCCCATTCGTATCTGTAATCTTCTGGTCATTGAAGTGCAATTTACATAAACATTGCTTCATCGTAGTGTAGATCTGGTGAAGGAGGAATGCTGGCCCGTCATTGGCTGGTGTTGTTTGAAGGCAGGGCTGTGATTGGTTGATGTAGTTTCCCATGCTCAAAAATGCTTGTGTGTATGAAAGAAAATGAGGGGCTCTGGGTGATAGGGGTGGCTCCTGCATCTTCTTACTTCTTCGCTGTTTTCTGGTGATGGATTTGGCTGGTGGACCCAGCTACAGACTGGCTATTCTGCAACTGGTGGTTGAAACCGACACCCCTTTTCAGGTCCATTTGTATCTGTAATCTTCTGGTCGTTCAAGTGCAATTTGCATAAACATTGCTTCATCGTAGTGTAGATCTGGTGAAGGAAGGAATGCTGGCCCGTCATTGGCTGGTGTCGTTTTAAGGCAGGGCTGTAATTGGTTGGTGCAGCTTCCCATGCTCAGAACTGCTTGTGAGTGTGGAAGAAAATGAGGGGCTCTGGGTGATAGGGGTGGGTCCTGCATTTTCTTATTTCTTCGCTGTTTTCTGGTTATGGATTTGGCTGGTGGAGCCAGCTGCAGACTGGCTATTCTGCAACTGGTTGTTGCCTGTGGTGGTAGCAACCCTGTCATTTCAATATATATATATATATATATATATATATATATATATATATATATATATATATATATATATATATATATATACTGTATATATATATACTGTATATATATGCACCCCAAAAAAGATTTCCGTCAAATAGGCTAGAAAAACAAGTGTAATATAAAAATAATTATGAACAAGGCGGTGGAAGAGCCAGATCAACTGATCCTAAAGGTCTTTTGAACTTACACTGTTTATGCATTCGGTAGCATTATGAATTGGTCTTATTATATATGGGAAGAGAACGTAGAATTATTGGATATATCTTGGTCGAGAGATCCATAACAGTGGTGGGTCGGACCACGGTGTAAATTGTGGCCTCGGCCTAACGTGGAGTATCTCAAACATATTGTCTGGCACTGTCCATATCTTTGGAAGCGACACTATAACATAATATTTTTTTTATTAATTTCACCACACCACCAATGAAATTATGGTTGCTAGACAAGGACGCTCAATACTTACTTGAAGAGACACATCAATAATGTTGTACCAAATAACTCCGTAGGATCATGTGCTACCAATGATTATCACATATAAAAGGAGGCGTCTGTTTTGTCATGTGTATGAAGGAGACACAAGGCAAAGCTGCCTATAACAAGTATCTCCCCCAAAGTTGAAAGAGTGAATCACATTTGTATTTGTTATATATTTTTATTTTCTTGTAAGCATTGGAAAGAAGAGTGGTGTGCTTGTTTAGTGTAGTGTAATGGATTGGAGGATGAGGTGCTTCTGAGAGCTAGCTGGATTACTCTCTGTGTAGGTGAGACGCAGACAGAAACAGCGAGGGATAGTTGATTCTGCTCATACGGACTTGTTGGTGGGCAACAACCCTGAGTGTAGGACACCAATGTCTCATGACTGAAATAAACTGATCAAGCATACAGAGAGTTACTTTAGGGGGAAGCATTGACAATTATTGTGGTCTCGCCCGGGAAAACCCTGGGAGTCGGAAGGTGATTGAAGCTACGAGCCGTTTGTTCACACAGTAGGTCGCGTTTGCCTGAATGATTAAGGGGAGAGGGTTGATTTTTCTGGAACCCTTCTCCCTCATGCTTAGTCCCATTAGTTCTGAGATTGTATGACGTTTGCCCCATTAGTGTGGTGATTTTAAGATTTGTTGCCCCATTTGTTTTGCCAATATTAAGACCGTTCATGCAATTTAAGTGTCGATTTATTCCTGGCGAGTGATAGCGAGCCTGAAATATTAGCCTGGGACATTATTCTATCGACACATTTACAACTTTATCGTGAAGGGGGTCTTAGCGGTATTGTTTAGCTTGATGGAGGTCTAGGGAAGAAACTGAGATATAATAAAACATATATAAATAAGCAAATAAATACACCCATCCCCCCTAACTGATAACATATTATGCAGTCACCTTGACCTCTTCATCCCCTCTCTGTTCTCTGTAGTGTCCTCTCCATTCCTCTGATTACCTTTCCTGTCTTCAATTGTGTTTGTTGTGTCTCTTTTTCAGTGGCAGAGTTCAAAGTAATTGTTTTGTTATTTGTTTGAATTACTCACCCTTGTCCTTCCGTCTCAATCATCTTTGTAATTGTCTTTCATTGTTTTGTCCTACTTGTTCATGTCTTGACCACTTCACTCCTATCCTTTTAACCCCTTCTGTACCGGCGACGTATTTTTAGTTTTACTCTAGCTATAGTTAGACGATTTGGTGCAGATTAAGGCGGATCTGTGGTAGTAAAAACGGTTAAGTGAGATAGTTTGAAGTCTTTTAATTGTTGTGGGCCCTTTTAAAACTGAATAAAATAGTCTACTAGTAGCCATAATAATGTTAAAAGGACGTCGCCGGTACAGAAGGGGCTGGTTTTTGAGAAGATGGGTGGAGTGGAGGGAAGCGGAAACTCTCATGTCCGGTTCCCTCCACTCCTTACCACTCCTCTCCCCTCTTCTCTCCCTACCACTCCTCTCCCATTTTCTCTCCACTCCTCTTCTCTCCCTACCACTCATATTATATCCCTACCACTCCTCTCCACTCCCTACCACGTTTCTCCCCTCTTCTCTCCCTGCCACTCCTCTCCCCTCTTCTCTCCCTACCACTCCTCTGCCCTTTTCTCTCCCTACCACTCCTCTCCCATCTTCTCTTCACTCCTCTTCTCTCCCTACCACTCCTCTTCTCTCCCTACCACTCCTCTTCTCTCCCTACCACTCCTCTTCTCTCCCTACCACTCCTCTTCTCTCTCTACCACTCCTCTCCCCTCTTCTCTCCGCACCACTTCTCTCCCTACCACTCATCTCCCCTCTTCTCTCCCTACCACTCATCTCCCCTCTTCTCTCAACTCCTCTCCTCTCCCCTTCTCCCACCTCACTGTCAAGCTAGGTTAATTGCTGCGGGTCCCAAGGCGAGTATTTTACCATTTTAAAACAATATACTATGTGGACTAAACAAAAAAGGTTGGACAAAACGGACACAAGCCTAACATACAGTACATCTTTACAAAACCTAGCGCGTAGTAACTAAACATAATAGAACAACCATATACATCTAAAATACTGTAGCCCTAAGAAGAAACGAAAAACAATGATGTGGAAACAAATAGAGGTATGGTTGACTTTCCTACTTGTTTGATACTTGGATTACACACACATTGATCTTATGGGCAAAACAAATCAAACAGTAGATTAAGAGAGAGAGAGAGAGAGAGAGAGAGAGAGAGAGAGAGAGAGAGAGAGAGAGAGAGAGAGAGAGAGAGAGAGAGAGAGAGAGAGAGAGAGAGAGAGAGAGAGAAAGAGAGATAGAGAGAGAGGATGTGGGGGGGAGACAAAAGGCAAAGTTGGCTGCAACAAGTGTTCCTCCCAAAGTTAGAAGAGTAACAGAGAGCCAAAGTCAAGGTAAGTTAGAGTCACATTGTATGGGCACACAGAGTTTGAAATAGTTTAATTCATTGAATGAGAGCAAGGCAGATTGAGGGAGAGAGTTCCAAAGCTTGCTTGTGAGTAGAAGAAAGACGTGAAAATATTTTCAATCTTGGGTTTGAGAGTTGGACAGAATAGGGGTGAAAGTGTGTTGAAAGACGGGTGCCCCAAACTCTCCATAAGGGAGAGAGCTCTGAAACACGTTGATTATTATAATAGTGGTGGGAGAGATGCAACATTGCGGCGTGTAAAAATAGATTGTAGTGGATTAGTAAGAGGAGGTGAGTTGATAAAACGAAATGCTTTTGACTCTACTCTTTCAAGATGTGCGGAATGGGTTGAACCTACCCACACATGCAAACAATACTCGATACATTGGTGCAGCTGTGCCCCTATACAGAGCGAGAAGCTGGGAACACTCCTAACTTCTGGGAAGCTGCTTTAGCAAGAGTGGTAATATGATCTTTCTAAGAAAATATATAGACACCAAGAAAACTGAGCGAAGATGAAGGTTTAATTTGTGCATTTTTGAAGTATAAGGGATAGAGTATGCAGGGATATGGTTGATAGATTATAAGATACCCGTGCTATGGGCTCATCACGGGAGTGTTGAGTGATTGCATGCTGGGTCGTTCTGGAAAATGAGTTCATTAGTGTAAGGTATTGTCATCAACATATGAATGGATAGTACTGGAGGTAAATTTGCGAAGATCATTAAAGAATATTAGAAAGAAAACTAAAAACAGGACAGAGCCCTGAATAACACTGGAGTTAATAGGTTGAGGAAGTGAACGATAGCCGACCACAACCGCTGCTATAATACGACCCAAAAGGAAACTGTAGGATATTTCACATAGTTTAGGCAAAGCTGTTGGACCCAGATTAATATATTAAATAGCGATGCCTAAAGATTTTCACTATTAAACCGAGTTAAATAGTACTGTGAATATGTTTGGAAAAATAACAATGCAAGATCGCAAAATACCACTATACAAAACATACAGTATTAAATAGTATAGTTTAATGTATTATTTATTGTAGTTTATAGTTTATTATAGTTTACTTTTAACTTAACTTAAGATTAGAAGACGATAATTTATCATATAGATAGTCAAGTTTGTGAACGTTGAAATTACAGCATGATATTGGCTGTAATTTTTGTAATTGTAGATAGGAGTAAATAATTATATAGTAGGCCAATATTAGCCACAATATGAAGTTCACCTCTAACGTCATTGATTTCAACCTTAGTATTATAACATCATGGCAATTGTGTAGTAATTTCCGGAAACATTCGATACATTATACATTTTGTTCTTATAGCTATACATCTCTCTCTCTCTCTCTATATATATATATATATATATATATATATATATTTTTTTTTTTTTTTTTTTTTTTTTTTTTTCTATATTCCAACTTACTTCCTCTCGGACATAGGCTGAGAGCCTTAACATTCACCGCTTTACAATGAACAGTGAAGCCCGTGAGGTCTTGTTCCAGTCTAGGGAGTGAGACATGTGAAGCACGTAGAGTACAACGAGCACCTGCCATCTTGCCTTCACATGAGGCACGGTGCTCACTCATGGCCCGAAACAACCCCATCTCTGAAGCCACCTCGTTCCTGTGCTTTACTGTCTCACCCCCTACACTCGGACTCTCACACTTACACACACACAACGCCACCTGTTGAGCAGAAAACTCACCAGGCATTGCACCCCTATAGCATATTTTGAATATGGGAATATTCATACAGTGCTATTTAATCAGGGAACAATGAGGGTATTTTATTGACGTTTCGGTGGGCTTGTGGTAATGCACTGATACCAGGTACAGCACAAATTCCATCCCAATAATATCTTCCCATTGATACATCGGGATTTGAACCCGGGACCTTTGGATTACCAGGCCAGTGGCAAGACCACTCCACCACACCTCCCCGGGTAACCCTGGTCTCTGGATCTTCTCCTGGGTGACCTGGATGTGTGAGAGTTTGTGTTTTTTATCTGTGTTTATTTTTGGTTTTATGTTGTTTTTGTGTTTTCCCTGTTCTTGCTCTGTCTTGAGTCGGCTACCCCTAAAATGGGGATTGGGCCTGAGCATATAGATAGATAGATAGGTAGATCTATTTATGGTTACAGAAGAGTAATGAAGCCAACATTTTAGGAAAACTAAAGAGAAGTAAAGAAGAAGGGGAAAAACATTACGCTGAGGGGCATGCATTTTTGTTGGTTGTGAGAGAAAAGAAAGAGGGAAAAATTGTGCTGGGAATTTGTGTTAGAAATTCGGAAAAGGTGGAGGAAGGGTTTTAAAAGTGATATATATATATATATATATATATATATATATATATATATATATATAAATATATATAAATATATATAATTATATATATGAATATAATAAATATTATATTATATATATATATATATATATATATATATATATATATATATATATATATATATATATATATATATTATATATATATCACTTTTAAAACCCTTCCTCCACCTTTTCCGAATTTCTAACACAAATTCCCAGCACAATTTTTCCCTCTTTCTTTTCTCTCACAACCAACAAAAATGCATGCCCCTCAGCGTAATGTTTTTCCCCACACATTTTACTTCTCTTTAGTTTTCCTAAAATGTTGGCTTCATTACTCTTCTGTAACCATAAATAGATCTATCTATCTATCTATCTATATGCTCAGGCCCAATCCCCATTTTAGGGGTAGCCGACTCAAGACAGAGCAAGAACAGGGAAAACACAAAAACAACATAAAACAAAAAATAAACACAGATAAAAAACACAAACTCTCACACATCCAGGTCACCCAGGAGAAGACCCAGAGACTAGGGTTACCAAGGTCGCTCCAGCACTCCCCCGGCCCCTGACCACCCGGAGAGGTTCCGATCTCGGCAGGCAGACATGCAGCGGAGCCAAAGCCACAAGCCCTCCCACCACACTTCCAGGTACACCCTTCATATTAATCGTCTCCCCGGGCCAGGCGCCTGATGGACTGATGGATCTAGTCCAACTTGCGCCCGATCCCTTACTCCAAATGACCACGTGTTCACTCAACTATTCACAAGCATTCTCCATTCACTCCTGTCCACCACCACTTCCCCTGCCTGATCTATAGTCATTCCTCTATCATCCAAAGCCTTTCTTACACAGTCTCTCCATCTCAATGGGGGTCTTCCTGCCCTTCTATCTCCCCTTGTACCTGACTCACATATTCTCTTTGTAAGCCTTTCATCTCGCATTCGTTCAACATGACCATTCCAGCTCAGCACCCTTCTGTCCACTCTGGCTGACAAATGTTCCTGCTGCCCCACTCTCCTACGTATCTCTTCATTCCTCAATCTGTCTCTACGAGTAACTCCACACATACTCCTCGAGCAGCTCATCTCCATCACATCCAGCCCTCTTTTCTCCTTTTTCTTCAGAGCCCATGTCTCAGCCCCATACATCACTGTTGGCACAACAATTCCTTGATACAGTGCACTTTTTACTTTCACTCCGAGATTTCTCGTCTTCCACATACTTCCCATTGCTCCGAAAACCTTCCTTCCTTCACACACTCTCTGTTTTACCTCCACTTCCATACCTCCACTCCTGCTTTTTGTTCCTCCTAGATATTTAAAACACTCTACTTGTTCCAATATTTCCCCATCCAGCCTCACATCTAGATTCACCCTATGCTCTCCCCTATTACACACCCTTACTTTACTATTATTGACGTTCACCTTCAGTTTCCTCCTTCCACAAACCACACCAAACTCTTTGACTACCCGCTGGAGTTTCTCATCAGAATCCGCCACCAATGCTGTGTCATCAGCGAACAGCAACTGATTCAACTCCCAATCTCTACCATTCTTTCCTACTAAACCCAATCCTCTTCCCATAGTTCTCCTTTTCACCTCCCTCACCACACCATCCATAAACATATTAAACAGCCATGGTGACATTACACAACCCTGTCGCAAACCTACCTTTACCTCAAACCATTCACTCAACTCACCATTTCCTACTCTCACACATGCTCTGCTCCCTTCATAAAAACTCTTAACTGCTTCTAACAAATTTCCTCCTATTTCATAAATCCTTAACACCTTCCACATTGCTTCACGGTCCACACGACCATACGCATTTTTTTTTTTTTTTTTTTTTTTTTTTTTTTAGAAAAATAAATAGATACCATACAGAAATACGAATGAACTCATTACTAACTTTTAGGATAGCAAAATGCAATAGTTACCATAACCGATACAAGTATTTAGTTATTCATATGTTGAATCCTGTTAGATCAGAGTAAAATTTAAATTGAACTTAACCAATGTCACGCACTTGCTGTTTTTGGCAAACATAAATATATTATTTCGTTATCTTTTATTAATTATACTATTTCAGTTGCATAATGGTAGGTGGAAAAATAGGTTGTTAAGGTAAGGATTGATATTAAATTATGTTTATCTGAAAACATTGTATTATCTTTAAATTAAATACAAATATATAATATAAAATATATAAAGCCATTTGTAAAAATTGGCGAAAATAAGAGGTTTCACACTAGTTTAACTTGTTCATTTGCTTCAGAAGAAAATAACGTGTTATCTAACTAACTACTAAATATAATATTTGTTGTTGCAGTTTATATATACCTGTATATATATATATATATATATATATATATACAGTATATATGTGGGGTTTTTTTCCTATGTGGATGACGGAGACATATGGCAAAACTGCCTGTGACGAGGGCCTCCCCCAGAGTTAAAAGAGTGACAGACCCAACATCAAGGAACGTTCGAGCCAAAATGTCTGGACACACGGAGTTTGAAACAGTTTAAGTCAAAGGATAAGGGAGAGATAGATTCAGGGAGAGAGTTCCAGAGCTCAGCTGTTGAATAGGAGAATAATTGGGAGTAATGTTTCACTTTTGAATTGGAGAGTTGTAAAGAATAGGGGTGGGATTGTGTTGCAAGATGGGTATTACGCACCCTACGTAGAGGAGGTGGTATGAGGATTATATATAGGCTCTCTATATATATACATATATATATATATATATATATATATACTGTATGGTTGTCATGTACTGACTGCGCCATGTATGGTTGTCATGTAAAGCTACAACAACCTTGATAATCCTTTCTTGCACAAGGATGTAGAATAAAAGTCCGAGGTAAGTTTTATAGGTTCTTATTAGCCAAAGAGATACAGAGAGCGGGGGGGGGGGGGGGGGGGGGGGGGGGCACTGTTAGCTAAGGTGCCGGCCGGATGTTACTGAGGAACATGTAGGATATTAAACAATGATAGTATTGCCCTGAAAGTACATGTGTGTATGTTGCAATATGATTAAGGCATGTGTACACTCTGTATATATGTTATGTGTGCACTTAACCTATATCAACATATACTATATACAGTATATATACTGTATATATATATATATATATATATATATAGATATAGATATAGATATATATACAGTATATATCTATGTAAACTGGAACACACATACACAGGAGACCTCCTTATTAACACCTAGCCACACTCCACTATGCTTCCATAGTGTGTGTTGTGGCTAGGCGTATGCGTCGACGTGGGTCCGTGTGCATTTATGTATGTAAGTAAGTAAATGGTGTACGTGTGTGGGTCTTACGTTGATGTGTATAGTTCTGTATATTATTGGTGGAGCATCATATGTGAAGGTTAATTCTAATACGGTGGATAAAACGGTATTGAACAGTTTGTCGCAAATGTATCCAGTAATACGTGGACACAGTCATGTCGGAACTTATAGGCCTCTAATACATGTATATGACGTGTGATAATGTGTGTGTGTGTATGTTTGTGTGTTTGTGTGTGTGGGTGTGCGTGTCTAGGTAATAGTGTTTTACGGTGTGTATGGGTCTTTGTGTGTGTTTGAGTTTGATGGTATTTTCAAGTATGTATAGAGTATGTGTAGGCCTGTCATAATTATGCCTGTGTGTGTTTGTGTATATTCATGGAATGTGTGTTCGAGAATATGTATGTGTTTGTGTGTGATGGAGAATAACATGTTCGACTGTATGAGTTTGTGTGTGCGCTGATGGAGGGAATGTGTTGCGAATATGTGTGTGTGTGTACTTACTCTAGTTGTACTTACTCTAGTTGTATTGCGGGAGTGAGCATGCTCGTTATTTCCCGCCTCCTATATGTGTAGGTGCTATATGTATCGTTGGAATGGCTGTGGATGTGTGTGTAGTCTGTATTTTTAGCCAATTGGCGACATCGGAAACGAAGGCTTAGGGTGGATCTGTATGGTACCATTCTCACTATAGACGGTACCGTCTCGCCCGAAGGCTTAGGTAGCCATCAGCTTAGGTGAACCATATGATACCCATCTCGCCTTGTACCATTTTTGCCAACCCCAGATGGGACGTCACAACGTCGTCCACTTATTCCAGGTACCTATTTACAGCTAGGTGAACTGAGGCTAACACATGAAAGGAGACAAGCCCAATTTGTCTCCGCCCGGCCGGGGATTGAACCCCCGACCCCTCGTGTGTGAGACGAGAGCTCTACCTACTAGGCTACGGGCTGTGTGTGTGTGTGTGTGTGCGTGTTGGATGTGTGTGTGCGTGTGTTGATGAAGGGTACGTTTAATTGCTTTTGTTTGTGTTGGTGGAGGTGGATAATGGTAATGAATATGGATCTATGGCGGTTAGTTCCCTATGACCGTATGCAGGCTGTATTAATTTACATACTAATGAGGCATATGTGAAGCAAGGGCGTTAGTTTATGTGTGTGTATGTATTCAAAGTAGTGAATATCTTTGTGTGTGTGTGCATCACCGCTGCTTTAAGGGGAGGCATCAGGTTTTACTGGACCCCCTTCTCCTGCATGATTAGCCCACTTAGTTATGATATTTCAAGACGTTCATCTCATTAGTATTAGATTATCATTATATTTTTTAAATGTTGGCTCCATTTGTTTTCAATTTTAAGACATTTCGTGCCATTTAGGTGTGGATTTTTGTCCTGGCGAGAGGTAGCGAGCCTCTAGTTTAATCTGACTACCGAAAAAGGTGCAAATTTATGTTGAAGGGGGTCTATGGAGTGTTATATAAGACTTGATGGAGACCTAGCGAGGAAACTAAACAATATATGATTGAATAAATAGATAGACCAACAAATAACATAACATCTTATTATTATATAGTATGCACATCATCTAAAGTTCACCCTTGATGTATAGTACGTAATTTGATAACGGTACCATATACTCTGAATCATATTGTGTGTGTGTGAGAGAGAGAGAGAGAGAGAGAGAGAGAGAGAGAGAGAGAGAGAGAGAGAGAGAGAAGGGGGGGGGGGGGGGGGCAAAGCTTACATAAATACAGTAATTGGTTCGATGCCCACTACTAATATTTGAATCCCATAATTTCTTAATGAACTTTCATTTTAGGATCATGCCCTAACGGATATGTAAATACAGTATAAAGGGGCTTGCATTTACATGTGTTCTACTCTACAATTTAACCCATTCAGTACCAATGACGCCCTTTTCATTATATTTTGGCAACTTTTAGATGATTTGATGCAGATTACGAAGGACAGCAATGGCATGGCTTCAAACTATCTCAACCAACCTTGGAGATCCTTCCAAAGCTGCATAATATCGTCTAAATATAGCTAGAATTATAAGATAACACACGTCGCTGGTACTCAAAGGGTTAATATATTCCAGGAAGGAGAGTACTATCAAGATAAATATTTAAAGGTGTATGCAGTTACCTTCAACATACATGGATTAGTTTCAAATGGATTGCTGCTCCCCTTTGAAAATGTTAGTACAGTATAATATTTATTATTATTGCACTTGCATTGTCTTCGATTTTTTTAATGTAACATCCAGTACCAAGCACTGTGGCCAAAATGGCTTCAAAGTCGATAGAGAGCATCCTCTCACCCCGAAAACTGGACGAGTACTGAGCCAGCTCACCCGTGGGACCTTAGGTACACTCTGAGAAGTGTTGCCAAGGTCTCAAAGCAGTGTTTACAAGTCATGATGCCGGGTACCGCTCGGTACAAGGACCGTTATATTACGGACGTACGTCGTACGGCGCTGGTACTGGCGAGTGACTTTTGTTTGCTGTCGGCCAATGTACGTCGCTGGTACAGTAAGGGTTAACCTCTTAATCCATGTACACCTTTACAATGGCCTCACACACCTCTGGAACAATTTTGGAGATAGTATTGTGTGCAATCCTGAAAAAGTATTATAGACTCATATAGCTGTCCCCTGTTGCAAGGTATAGCATCGTGAAAGCCAAACGTAATCCAGGTGAATGTACTTTACTCATAATTATATGAGTCCTTCTTGGTTATCAATGGTTCCACTCTCCCACGGTTCTCTTTGAATAGGGCTGGGTCCATTCTCATAAAGTTTGTTTTTATGTCTGCAGGATCCTGTACTTCCATTTCTTTCATTAGGTTCTCGTAACACCCAAATCTCTTTCGCCGTAGAAGCCTTGGCCTCGTTCTTACCAACCTTTTTTTATGCTTCTTCTTTTTCTTCACCCTTGTCTTCTCTTCCTCCTTGACTTGCTGCGCTTATAAAACAGCTAATAAACGCAGCTGCTGATTTTTTTATATCAAAGTGCAGCCGCATTTAACCTAAATCACATGTCCTGCATAGACATTGCCGAGACATGACATGTACGTGCGAAGGTTCAGGTGGGAATGGTGTGTCAGCCTCGTAAATGTTTATATATCAGCAAGCAAGAGTTGAGGGGGGGGGGGGGGGGTTTGGGGGGCATAATTACCTTAAAATAATTAGAAAATCTCACATTACCATCGTTTGATGTCTGAAACATCGCCGACATGTTGGCAATGGTGTTGGCAACGATTTGCCGAAAAATCGTCCTGTGATCGCATGAAGTCGTTCTGTAACAGCTTTCTAAAATTCAAATTTCATAGTTGTACTATGTTGTTGCCGATGACATAGGTGAGCCATCGCATATGTTTCCGACGATGTTGCCGACTATCACCAAACATGTTGCAGAGTGATCGGCAACATGTTTGGCGGTCTTTTTTTTTAAATTGCGCCAAATCATTGCGAAAGTCATACGACAAGCGGTCGGCGACTGAAAATCGTGTCGAGTCATATAAGTGGGAAAGTCCCTTAAGTAAGAATGAATTAAATTGGTAATATAAATGAACACATATTATTCATAGAGGTTATATCTCCAAGAGAGCAAGTATTTGAGTGTCTAAATATAAATAAAGTGGGCATGGTAGGAATTACAAATATGTCTGTAAGGCGGGTGTTGTTGGAGGCAAAGTGTGTAGATATACAGTACAGTATACCTATACTGCGAGAACGGAGCTGCTTAAGAAATACTGAAGTTATAATTGCACTTCATTAAAAAGCATTTAGGTATAGTCGTTTTTATTATATTTCTTCTTCTTTACTTGATGTGGATAGTCAGGGACTCTGACAGACAGAGACAAGAGTAGCTATCTTTTGCCTCCGTCAAGGATGGTCCTTCCGGGCGGCGTCGGGTCTAGGAGAGATCTCATCTGGGTGGACCTCACGGGTGATTGGGATTTTTTCATGGTCATCCTCGGTTGCTTTTGCCGTGCATGTGGTGAGGCTGTCCTTTACCGAGTTTTCTTTGAGTTTGGGTTTCGGGATGCGCTCTCTCTTTTGTTATCTCTATTATATGTGGTCGGCTCGAGTTTCTCAGATGTCAGGTGGTACCTGGACTATCCAAGATGAGAGGGTTTGGTGCCGAGATCCTCAGGCTTCTTGGAATTTCCAGACTCTAACCGGATTGTCCAATTCGAGTATGCCCAGAATGTCCAGGTAGGGTGTCACAGGATTGTGCTGGTGGGGTAACTGAGATCCTCAAGTTTATCCTCTCGAGTTTCTCAGAGAGTACAAAGGAAAACAAGCAAGTAGGAAAACAAGCAACAACAGGCTTGCGACCACTCAGGAGTGCGACCCTTCAGAAGTGCTCACATGTTGCTGCGCTCAAGGTTCAAGGTTTGGAATAGTAAAGGTTATGGGAAATAATTATGGTTATTAGTAAAAGTTAAGAAGGTGAAGTGAGAGAAATATAGAAAGAGTGTAAAGTTTACAGGCGGTCTGCATTGCTAATTCTAAATTTGTGCTTAAGGGTATAATTATCCTTGCCACCCATGGCTGAGTTTTCTTTATCTTCTGAATTTTAATAAAGGCAAGGGCTAGGTGGGAGGTTGCTAATTTCGTGTTCAAGGAGAGGAGGGGCGGAGGGGTTACTGGTACGCCTCCTCACCTCTATTTCATAAGCTTTTGCTGAAGCACAATAATGGTACAAGGTTGTATTATATAGACATAAATGGATGGAAAAGGAAGTAATGGTATTAATAAAACAAGACTAAAGGGTCGATATAAGGGTAAAAGAGATATTGCATAAATGAAAGTGTATATGTTAGTTTACTGTCCATTAAAATAAATATAATATAGACATAAAAGGAAACAACGGAAGCAGTAAGATTGATAACACATGACTAAAGAATTGTTCAGTGAAAGGGCAGAGCCATGTCAATAAAAGAGAGATTTGCATGAAATTGAAGTATATACAATATCATATACTGACCATTAATATTATATATATGTCTGGGGTATACAATATTTTAAAAGAATCTTTAGACATCAGTCACAAGGAGGAAAAGGAGCACAGTGGTACCCGAAGGTCCCCCACCACCATGTTGATTGACTGTACTGTATATCATTTGGTATACTTCGGCGCTGGTTCCCTGCTCTCCTCTGGTTTTCTGAAGAGGTATTTTAGTTTCTTGCACCTGTCGCAGGTTTTCTGGCTTCGGGCATAAAGGTCCTCCTCCTTCTTCTCATGCGGACCAGAGTTGTGTCTTTCTTGTCCTTGGCATCACTAGAAGCAGAGAGATGCAAAGGAACTGGACCAGTAGTCTTACTAAAACAATTCCTCAGGCCCTTGGTGGCGTGGTTAGCGTCTTCGTGGCCGCTGACGTCATGGCTAGATGCGGCGCTTGTCATCCGACTTTGTAGACCATTGCTTTCCCGGGGTGCACTGCGCTTTTTCTTTTGTTCGCTGTAGGATATTGATTCATGCAGTATAAATGTCAGATTCTGGCATGATAAATATTAATAATAATATTATTATTTATATTATTAATAGCCAAGTATGGCAGTTGTTATTGGATTACTGACTATTCCGCCCTCAGACCATTCCGACTAGAAGATCCCACCCGCTTAGCTAGGTCCATCCCGCCCGAATGTTGTGGGCAGGAAGAGCCAAACTATCATCCTTC
Source organism: Paralithodes platypus (assembly GCA_032716605.1). Lineage (NCBI taxonomy): Eukaryota > Metazoa > Arthropoda > Malacostraca > Decapoda > Lithodidae > Paralithodes > Paralithodes platypus. The sequence continues at coordinate 21,838,196 of CM064523.1, read as the reverse complement.
CTTGGCTGATTCCGCCTTCTAAGATTAGACCGTCCCGCCCGACCTAGCTAAGCGGGCGGGATTTTCTAGTCGGAATGGACTGAGGGTGGAATAGTCAGTAATCCGAGATAAATTAGTTACTAAGGGATTCAATTTATCGTCAGTTAAAAATGGACAATCATTAAACGATTATTTAAATCAAAGTAAATGGTCTATGTCTAGCCTACTATCATGGTATTCTTATTGACTATTTAAGGCTATTTCACATCATATCGTAATATCCACACTTTCCCTTAGATGATAATGTACCGTGCGTCAGCTATATACTAGTCTGACATAGCGTATGAGTCGATAAATCACTAGTTATGTTATACAACAGGCAATAATGTATCTACTATTCACATATTATTCTTTCTCTCTCTCTCTATCTCTCGGGAACATTTGATAGCCATATGAAGCTATATACTGTATATATATATATATATATAATATATATATATATATATATATATATATATATATAATATAATATATATATATATATATATATATATATACAGTATAATTATATATATATAATTATATATAATTATATAGCCTATATATATATATAATTTGTACATTATGAGATATAGGCTACTTATGCCTAGTACGATAGTAACCAATATTTAAAATCCAGTTAAAACTAGAAATTGTATGACCAAGGAAAAGAAGTACCTGTAGCCTACTATGGAGTGGGAGGAGTAAATATTGTAATTAAGGGACCAAGGCGGTCCTCTAATTACAGATTATACTCCTCCCACTCACTAATACTCTAATTTGTCTTACTGCTTGACCTATTGTATATATATATATATATATATATATATATATATATATATATATATATATATATATATATATATATATACACTATATATAATATAAATAAGGGTGATATAGATGAGGTATTAAAGCTAAAGATATTTTTCCTTTGCCCCTCAACTTTCCCTTTATAATTGCTGAGGGGCACAGGGCCTTGGGTTGGGCTTTTGTTTCCCGGACGTTTCCGCACCCTCCTCAGCTCCCCGCCTTTGAGTGGCTTCGGTCACCTGGGCATTATTAGTGGTAAGCTGGGAGGGTTCTGTGGGGGCGCTCGGTTATGGCCTTGGCCTTGCTCGGGACCTTGGGGCTGCTCGGCCAGACAGCCTGAGGAACAGCAACAACAACAACAACGGCGACATAACCCGCTCAAATGGTTTCAAGTTAGATAAGTTTAGATTTAGTGTGTGTGCATATCGTTAGAAAGACGAAGATGAAGAGGAAATAATATGATAGGTGTTTAAGTGGATGAAATGTATCAATAAGGGAGAGATATTAAAGCCTAATAACGGCGAGATAACCCGTTCAAATGGCTTCAAATTGGGTAAGTTCCGCTTTATAAAATATCTAGGTAAGCACTGGTTTGGGAACAGAGGTATAGAAGTGTGGAATAGATTGCCTAGTGCAGTGATTAGCTCAGAAACGGTAGACAATTTCAAGTGCAAACTGGATAGACACATGAAAGATATGGGTTGGGTGTGAACGGGATATGCCTCTTGTGGGCCGGTCGGCCTTATGCAGATTTCCGGTTTCGTGTGTTTTAATATACAATCAATCAACATAAACTTCATAACAATTATATATAGTTATAATACAATACCTCCAATCACAATATACACCTACCACACCTTAATAATGTTCATAGTTTCACCTAAATAATGTTCTTAGTTGTGTAGTATAGCAAAGCTAACAATAGATAGCCATAATTGTGATATTATACTTTATCGGGTACGGTACGTAACATACAATTACAATAAAATAAATACACAGAGTATTGATATTTTCTATAAGAAACACAAAATGCTTAGAATTATAAGAAAAAGTCACCATTTCGCTAGCCTACGATTGATACTATCTTAATCTCAAAATTGCGTAATGTATGTTGTTTGCACAACACACTAAACACAATATATTGCTTACCATTATGAAGACAGAGTGACGGTACAGCTTCTTTCTTCAGGAGTATCTTGTTCTTTGGACTTCCAATACCAAGTAAACGACTTTTCATATCATCAACTAAGTCATCTTTGGTAAAGTGGACAGAACAAACAATAGCATGCTCTGGATTCACGACATCAGCTCGGCGACACAAGTTTATCCATATTTTCCTGTACTGTTCATCTCTTGGAAATCGATAATATCTAATGTTTGTACCTGCTGTCTTAGGTGTGCTGTGTATGTGGCTCCTGGGTGTGACAGAGATCTGTCTTGTGTGAGCCGATCGGCTTTTTGTAGAACATAAGAATATAACATAAGAAAATGGGAGTCTGCAAAAAGCCAATCGGCCCATACAAGGCAGATCCCTGTTACACCCAACCCCAATTACAAGGCCCAATTATAGGCCCAACTCACTAATACCTTGAGTACTGCCCCCACTAAAATGGTCAGGGACACAAGATTATGGGGGTCTGCTGAGCGCCGATTGGCCCACACCTGGTAGATCCCCCTCACACCCAACCAATCTCGTCCATATGCCTATCTAATTTGATCTTAAAGCTCCTTATCGTTCTTGATCCCACTATATCACTTGGTAGCCTATTCCACCTAACTCCAACTCTGTTACCAAACCAATATTTGCCTATATCTTTTCTGAAACGAAATTTATCTAATTTGAAACCATTTGTATGAGTTCTTTCGCTATCACCGAGTTTTAGTACATTTTTCATGTCCCCTTTATTAATCCCACTAACCCACTTGAATACCTCTATCATATCCCCTCTAACTCTGCGTCTCTCTAACGAATGTAAGCCTAATTTCTTCAACCTTTCTTCATACGGAACATTTCTAATATTATGGATAATTTTTGTCATTCTACGTTGTACTCTTTCTAATGAATCTATGTCCATTCTGTAATGACACCAAAATTGAACGGCATAATCCATATGGGGTCTCACTAATGACAAGTAAAGTTTTAAGATAACATCAGCAGTTCTGTTACTCACACTCCTAGATATGAACCCGATAATCCTGTTTGCCTTGTTACGAACGCTTATACATTGTTTTCTAGGCTTCAAATCATTGCTAACAAACACACCTAGATCTTTCTCACAGTCTGAGTTTTCTAATTCCATATTAGCTAGTTTATATTTAACATTTGTATGCATCTTCCCTATCTTTAATACCTTGCATTTGTCAATTAAATGTTAAACTTCATCTGCCAATTTACTGACCATTCGTGTAAGGTATCTAGATCCCTTTGCAGACACTCTATATCTCTATCTGAATCAATTTTTTTCCCCATTTTGGTATCGTCTGCAATTTTACTTATCCTACTAGTTATACCTAAATCAAGGTCATTTATGTATATAATAAACAACAGAGGACCTAATACAGACCCCTGGGGGACACCACTTTTGACTGCTCCCCATTCTGACTTGATACCATTTATGCTGACTCTCCGCTTCCTACCAATTAGCCATGACCTAATCCATCCTAACAACGCCCAACCTATTCCATGTGCCTCAACCTTTCTCATCAATCTCTCATGAGGGACTCTGTCGAAAGCCTTACTGCAGACTCCCATTTTCTTATGTTCGTATGTCCCATCCCCCCCCCTCCCCCCCCCCCATCCCCACCTGGGGTCATCAATGGAGATTCACACCTATAAGACAAACAACTAATTATACACACCTTTGTGAAAAACTTATAATTGTTATCACCTTTATGAAAATCTTATAATTATATCTTAATGAAACTTGAGAGTGCAGGGTTTACCGTAGCCATTTGTCATTGGCCATCTGTAAATTGTAGATATTTACCAGTGAAATACAGTACAACAAAAATAAATAATAATAATAATAATAATAATAATAATAATAATAATGTAATAATAATAACAATAATGATGATAATAATAATAACAATAATAATAATAATAATAATGACGACAGCAAGAGAAGTTATATTCCACCAGTTTATCTCGACAATGCAGGCTACTTATATGTATACATTCTAGCTAACACTTTAACTACATTGTTGATCATCCGTATAACTTGTTCTGTGACATCATTTAAAAGAGGACTTCTACAAGCCATTAATTTGGTAACAGAGTTGTAGATATGTGGAATAGGCTACCGAGTGCCATTGTGGGATTACGAACGATATATATAAAGTTTTAAGTTAAAATTATATATGCATAATGGACGAAATTGGTTAGGTGTGAAAGGGATCTGCCGTGTTTGGGCCAATCGGCTTTCTGCAAACTCATGTTTTCTTATGTTCTCTCCATTTCTGATATTTAATAGTCCATAGAGAATTGCACAAATTTCTGCTAGAGTTGAAGAAACTTTATCAGATATTCTGTATCAATACTCGCTCTCTATTACTTCATTATTAACCTTGTCTATTACCAAGACACCAACCTTGTTCTTCCATTTCTGCAATTGAGCCATCATAATACACGTGACGTGGGCTACATCATCCTCATACAAATTACTAATGATTTTAAGTCTTAGTTTCGTACATACCTCCAGGGTGGAGGTTGAGATACATTTTGAGGGAATACACAAGAATATGATAAATAATGCATACTTACATTCTCAATCAGTCCTTATAAGTAGCTTATCTTCTTGCCTTGTTTCCGGATGGTTCGGAACCTCTTTCTGTATTTATCTGGTTGGGTGTGAATGGGATCTGCCTCGTGTGGGATGGTCGGTGCTATGCAGATTTCCGAGTTCTTATTTTCTTATGTTTATCCGTATTTTTCTATATAATATTATATCTTCATCTATCTGTCTATCTATATATGTTTATCTCTTTAACTATCTAAACTGTAAACATATTATCTATATATACCTTTACAAATGTGAAATGACACATTGACATACTGCGATATAATGGAGCCGATAAAGCTTCCACACTAATGAATGAATTATTCAGTGCTGCAGTGTCTTCATTTGCTTCCTTTCATTTAATTTACACTATCTTTGGATGAGTTAATTCATCTTATTAGGAATATCCCTCACAGTCAAGATATTAAAAACAATTATCTCTCATATTTATGATATCCTTTAATATTATTAGTATTTAGTTGTTAAGATTAATGATATAATGATATGTGGTGAGGTGCGTGATTACTAAGATAAAATATTTCACGCCTGTGATTTTACAAACATATTGATATATGACATATTGTATTTTCCTTTACTAACACCATTAGAACTGACCTTACCAAAACGGTCAGAGGTCAGAAAGTGTTTTATTAATTTGTTAGGTATAAACAAATATGTTGCTAAGGTATTTAATTTACTGTCAGATGAAATGAAACCGAGTATATATAGTGGATATTAGAGCCGCAAACTAACCTTGCCTTTAGTGTCCCCAAGATGGCGCTAGGGTCAAGGCTTGTCCTCCTTAATTACTATCTATAAATGTTGTCTGTCCCTCCCTAATCCACCGCCTCCTTAGCTAACCCCCGGCCCATTAACCCTCTCTGACATATGACGCGATTTTGAGCTTATTAGGGATACTTTAAAACCTTTGTTACCATCAGGGGTATTTAGAAACCTTTAGTTTAGTTACTTCAACCTCTGCAGTTGTCTTTGAGTTAACTGTGGCAGAAAACTTATTTTGGAGAGGTAATTATAAGAGTGAGACAATTCTATTTCTTATTGCTAATCTGGCAACTCTGCGTCATATGTGCATGAAAGGGTTAAAGGTCGAGGCGGGTCATCGCGCTGCTTAACCACCTCGCATTTCATATAATGTGACTATCCTCTGTTTTGTTTTCCCAACTAGCGGTAAATTGCTATAAGAACTGTGAAGTTAACCACTACGTTAGAACCGCATGGCTTGTCCTACAGTGACTCGCTAGGATCGCCAGGGCAGTGGATGTGGCTACAGTTGATGTATTGTTGTGTGCTTTATTTCATATGAAAGCTTGTGTCATGGGCAGTCCAAAAAGGCTCTTTGTTTTCGCCCATGTCAAGGCTTTATATATTTAATTGCAAAGTATATGTTTTATCATTAAGTAGTAATGATAGGATTTGAGAGAGAGAGAGAGAGAGAGAGAGAGAGAGAGAGAGAGAGTAGAACAGAGTGAGAGGAGGCGCGCAGTGTTTTTTGCCATGCTTGATGACGTCACAGCTGGCTGGCCTCTTGGAGGAGTTTTTACCATGCTTGGTGACGTCATGCTTTGCTAGCTTCTTTAGCATTGGCTAGAGGACTTGTTACCGCTTTTCTACGCGGTTCGAGCTAGTGCTAGTATATATACAGCTCTCTTGCCACTCTCTCCCTCAGATCTGGTTTCCAGAGTGCATCCCTCTTATCCCTTTGATATCTGTCCCCCTCTCTGCACCTGAGAACCTTTTCCTCTGCCTATCTCTCTCATTTTCCATATCTTTCACCACCTTTTATTAATATTATACCCCCTCTGGTTAGCTCTGCATAATCAGCTTCATGCTGGCCAGTTGTATTGTGCGTTAAGGTCTGATATAACCCATGTATGTTAGTTGTTAAGATAAGTTGATCACGAAGCATTGGTTGGCATTCATATTGTTCAGTACAGCTTCCTATAATTATTAGTGTTCTGCTGGATTAGATAATGCTAGACTAGGAGTCTGATACTATAAGGTATTGTTTCCGATGGGTGCTGGCTTTAGTTAAAAGCTGCACGACATACCTGAGAACTGGAGTTGATTGGGTAAATTCTAGTCTGTGTGCCATTGAGAATAGAGCATGCACGAATGAGGGCTTTTTGCCTATACCATTCTGCACTGTTCTAAGCTCATTGTTTGCCTTTGAGGTACGCCAGGAGAACGCTTAATACTTTGGTATTAAGGTTTCTCAAGAGAGCTACCCTTCATTATAACGTAATATTTGACGCACAGACTTGAGATTTGCACTAGGCTATGCGGCATGCCATGCGCACTAGTATCTCGTATCATTGACTCTAGCTAGACTTTATCAGTCACAGTAGACATTAAGTATATTAAACCAATTACTCTTTTATGCATACCCGTTTATGATTACACAAGCATTTCGCAGCCTAGTTTGATGTATTGAGACACAAACGACTTAGGCTCTGTTTGTTGATAGGAATACTGCATTGTCGTGGCGATTATTATTATTGTTGTGGCGTTTAGGATATTCTTGGCTCCGACTGCATTATATCTCCTGCCTTTTTGTGTGCATAGCCTGCACGAGCATTGTTCCGCTGCCTGCCTTTTTGGGTTCCATTTCCGATTCGAGCATCTTGATAGCATCTAACATTTAAAGAAGATTCCTTGTTGGTGTTGAAGGACTTTAGTGCACTTTCTTTCATGTAAGAGTGCCTGACATTTATTGATTAAAGTAACGTAAGCTGTAACTTCTCTTACCACCTTACTTTGCATACCATAACCAAAGCACCTTCGGTTATAGGTAGTAATAGGCTGTTTTCACATAACATTAAGCCTAGAGTAGACGCACATTTATTGAGAGTTTAATAACCTATTATTGCATATAGAACTCTGGAGAGTATTTGTGTTCTTTGTTCACTGGGAATATACATCAAAAGTTGGATCTAGCGCTTTCCGTTGTAGCATTTATGCCATTACTAGTCCAATGAATTAGAGCCCTGATATATTTAAACCTCAGTCGTAACAAATGGCGACCTTGCCTAGGATTTGGTGAACGTACATTTATTAGCAGGGAACATTTGTTGTTTTGGGGAATATTTTGCGGGGATCAGCAAGAATAATTTTTGTTTTGCAACATAGTATAGCCCTTGAGTATTTCCGAGAATTTTTGTGTGTATATTGAGGTATAAGAGTTTGGGGTGCTTCTTTTCTGAATATTGAGGTGGGAATTTTTTGTGAGCATTATGTCTTATACCGGATCAGAGGAGAATGGAGACACAGTACGTAATGTCGAAACTGAGGAACATCAGTATGATGATATGGTTAATCAGGTGAACTGTGAGGAGGATGCTAGGATATTTTTGCAATGGCCTGTTACTGCCGAACGGTTGGAGGGTATGGATCGGTACGGTCTTCAATGCCTCGCCACAGCTATCGGTCATGCGGGTACTAGCAGCATGACCAGGGATAACTTGATAACGTGTGTACTGGGCAGGGTGACTAGTGAGCGAGATGGGTTGAGTGCTCAGAGCCCTTCGGCCATGCTTCCCCTACATTCGACTCCCAGCCATCCCAGTAGTTTGCCGACCCCGAGTACGCGTCCACAGTTGGGTGGTGACTGGCAGGGTGGGTTGCCCCTGGGGGAACCACCGGTAATTTCAAACATTGTAGCACCTTCACCTCCTCAAGGGTTTTCTCCAGAATTATTGTTTAAGCTCGAATTAGCTAAGCTTCAGCATCAGCAGCAATTAGAATTAGCCAAGATAGAAGAGAGAGCCAAGCTAGCAAAAATCCAAGCTGATTTAGAGTCGACTAGGTACTGTGCCGACATGGACGTAGAGAAGTCGCGGGTAGAGGCAACGGGGCAGCGACTTGGGGCTTGTAACCGTGCTCATGATCAATCTCTCTCGCACTTATTGAAGCTGGTTCCGGTGTTTGATGAGAGTGGTGTAACAGAATTTTTCGCACGCTTTGAAAAGAAGTGCCAGGAACACCAGTGGCCAGAGAATAAATGGGCAGCACTTGTATCCTCTAGATTAATAGGCAAGGGTCTTAAAGCCTACGATGCGTTACCTTTGGAGTCATGTATTGTGTATGAGGATCTCAAGGAGGCTGTCCTGAGGGCTTACGAACTGCAACCAGAAACGTACCGTTTGAAGTTCCGGGGTGTAACCAAGGGAAGAGATTGCACCTTTTTGGAACACGCCCGGGACTTGTCCGATGCTATGGGAAACTGGCTCCGATCTGAGAAGGTAACAACGTTTGATGGAGTTAAGCAGTTAATGATGTTGGAGCAGTTCTTTAAGAGCACGGGCGGTGATCTAACTTTGAACTTAAAGGAGAAAAACCCAAGAACTCTAGTCGAAGCAGCAGAAATGGCTGATCGACGGCTGTCTTTGATTCGGGGGTGCGGGTCCTCACAGAAGTACGATGCAAGTGCTAGGGACCATTATCCTCCCCCTCCCCGTAGCAATGACACATTTAAACAAAAGAGCAATGAAACTAAAACTGAATCCAAACCTAACACCACGCCGTATGAGAAGAGTCAGTTTTTTTTTACATCACAGTATAAGCCAAAACCGAAATTTATGTGTTTTAAGTGCCACCAGGAGGGTCATAAGGCAAATGAGTGCCCTAGTCGACCTCCTCCGGCAGCCGTGTCTTTTGCTCACGGCATTGGAGTGTTCAAGAGGACATCAGAGTTTGTTAGAGGCAATTCTTCCGAGGTAAATACACTGCCAGTGCAGAAGGATCTGGAAGGCTTATTCCCTGTCCGTGATGCCTTTAGTGACCACAGGGGACTCGGTTGTGTGGAGTGGGGGGGTAGAAGACATGAGGTGAGAATTTTGCGTGACACTGGGGCATCGCAAACACTGTTGAGAAATTTCACTGGTAAACCTGTAAATACGGCGCGGGTGGTTGTGGTTCAGGGAGTTAATGCAACAAGGTCATACCCGCTTGTAAGAATGAAGATGGAAGTTGATGGTGTGACTCGTGACCTGGATGTAGGAATTGTGGAGAAGTTACCCGTTGGGGGCGTCGACCTCCTTCTCGGCAACGACTTTGCGGGGCCTACTTCGGAGGTTCCACCCTTAGTCGTTGCCGAGAAGGCGGCCGACGTGAGTAGGGAGGAGCAGTAGTGGGTTGAGAAATGTCCGGTGCAACCTATGGCGTGTGTTGTCACCAGATCTCTTGCATCCAGGGAGTTACATTCTGGTCAACAGTCTTTAGACAAGCGGAGGAAAGGTACCGAGAAGGGGTTGAAAGTTGATGCGGTTGAGAGTTTAGTATCAACGGACATTCTCGGGGACTCATTATTAGGACCAATTTTCGAGTCTGGAGAAGACCCATTAACTGTTACTAAGAAGGCAGAGGATGGGCTTAAAAAGACGAAGAGACAGCAACGATACACAGAGAGAGAGCAACGGGAGGCTAAATTCAATGTAGGAGGGGGGCATGAGTTGTTTCGCAAACACTTAGATAAGCTTGCTCCTTCGGACATTTGTAAATTGCAATTAGAAGACCCGGAGGTTCTTGAATGTGGTACCGGTGCTGTCGAGTTGGAGGAGGACAGTGATGCACAGTCGGGAGATGTAGCAACAAGGTACCCTGACGCGTACCCTATGAGAAATGGGTCAGCGAAGACGGTGGTCCGAAACATGCTAGAGTATTTTTCCCGGTATGGTTACCCGCAGGGGATTCAGTCAGACCAAGGATCCAACTTCACTTCTAGCCTCTTTGTTCGAGCAATGCCGAAGCATGGGATTGTTACGGTTGTGTCTTCTGCGTATCATCCGGAGAGCCAGGGTGTGTTAGAGCGATGGCACTCAGCCTTGAAATCTATGCTTCGTTGTTGTTGCTTTGAGGATGGGAAGGGTTGGGATCTTGGCCTGCCATATGTTTCATTTGCTGCACGGGAGGTACCTGGGGAAAGTTTGGGATTCAGCCCTAATGAGCTCGTCTTTGGACACCGTGTCAGAATGCCTCTCCATATGGTTGAAGAAATATGGGAGGGCACAGTAAAACCTTGTTCTATGCTCAAGTATGTCCTCGACAGTCGAGAACGGATGTTGCGCAGTCTGGAGTTGGCTGGCCGTAATTTGACTAGCTCTCAGGCCCTCAGGAAGGACAGGTACGACCTCAAGGTTAAACTCAGGGAGTTTCACGTGGGTCAGGAGGTGTTGATTCTACTGCCCCTTGTAGGTCATCCCTTATCCGCGAAGTACACTGGTCATTATAGGGTGGTTGAGAGGCTATCGGACCTGGATTGCTTGGTGGCCGCTCCAGACAGACGTAAGCGCAATCAGTTATGTCACGTTAATCTCATGAAGGAGTATGTGAGGCACCCCCCTGAGTCTCTCACTGTGCCTGTGATGACGTTTAGCAGTCAAGGTGGAGAAGGAGAACGGGACAGTCAAGCTCGGGTGGAGTATAACTGGAAGGATAAGAAAGTCAAATGGGCGCCTGAGTGTGAGAAGGCGTTTAGAGTAGTAAAACACCTGTTGTGCACTCACCCGATCCTCAGGGCCCCTGACTTTAGCCTACCTTTCCAACTAGCAACGGATGCTAGTGGTGTGGGGGCTGGTGCCGTCCTTATGAAAAAGGACGATGATGGGCTGGAACATCCTGTAAGTTTCTGCTCGGAGAAGTTCAATTCAGCCCAGGGGAGCTGCTCTGTTGTCGAGAAGGAGCTACTGGCTGTTGTGCTTGGGCATTTCGAGGTCTATGTTCCATCCAGCCTATGGTCCGGTCGTTGTAGTTTACACAGATCATCACCCTCTCAAGTTCTTGGACCAGTTTCACAATCGGAATATGAGGCTGACCAGCTGGTCACTAAGGTTATTGGTATATAACCTGGACATACACCATATTGCCGGTTGTGACAACGTGGTTGCAGATTGTCTTTCAAGGGTATATGATCCTGGGTAGATTGACACACGGGTAGCCTCCTGCTTTACTTTGAATAGTATTTTGCGCTTGGTGCTTGTTGGCTCGCGGTTGTAGCCCAGCGTATTGGGTCGTAAAGCAGGAGTTGAGCGTTTCGTATAGAAGAAAAAACTAGGCTTGCCCCTATAGTGCAGCCGAAATAAACAAATTAAAAACATAAAAATCAAATAAAAACTCTTTCTTTGATAGTTGAATTTTTTCAGTATGTTATAGCAGTTATTCTGAGTTGCACTCCTCTCAGAATGCTGGGCTAGAGAAGCTCGCTCTTGAGGAGCACAACTACATATGATTTAACCTATTGTGTTGGGGAGGGTTATAATTTTGTAAATTGTTTTGTTGAAGAACTGTGCCAGATATTTTACTGCTGCTGGGTGATGGGAAGTAGAGATATAGCATGGGTTCTAACAATCAGATTTTTGTGAGCCTTGGGCCTCTGAGAAAAATCTTGGGGGGGTGTGACGTTAACCAGTCCGTTAGAACCGCATGGCTTGTCCTGCAGTGACTCGCTAGGATCGCCAGGGCAGTGGATGTGGCTACAGTTGATGTATTGTTGTGTGCTTTATTTCATATGAAAGCTCGTGTCATGGGCAGTCCAGAAAGGCTCTTTGTTTTCGCCCATGTCAAGGCTTTATATATTTAATTGCAAAGTATATGTTTTATCATTAAGTAGTAATGATAGGATTTGAGAGAGAGAGAGAGAGTAGAACAGAGTGAGAGGAGGTGCGCAGTGTTTTTTGCCATGCTTGATGACGTCACAGCTGGCTGGCCTCTTGTAGGAGTTTTTACCATGCTTGGTGACGTCATGTTTGGCTAGCTTCTTTAGCATTGGCTAGAGGACTTGTTACCGCTTTTCTACGCGGCTCGAGCTAGTGCTAGTATATATACAGCTCTCTCGCCACTCTCTCCCTCAGATCTGGTTTCTAGAGCGCATCCCTCTTATCCCTTTGATATCTGTCCCCCATCTGCACCTGAGAACCTTTTCCTCTGCCTATCTCTCTCATTTTCCATATCTTTCACCACCTTTTATTAATATTATACCCCCTCTGGTTAACTCTGCATAATCAGCTTCATGCTGGCCAGTTGTATTGTGCGTTAAGGTCTGATATAACCCATGTATGTTAGTTGTTAAGATAAGTTGATCACGAAGCATTGGTTGGCATTCATATTGTTCAGTACCGCTTCCTATAATTATTAGTGTTCTGCTGGATTAGATAATGCTAGACTAGGAGTCTGATACTATAAAGTATTGTTTCCGATGGGTGATGGCTTTAGTTAAAAGCTGCACGACATACCTGAGAACTGAAGTTGATTGGGTATATTCTAGTCTGTGTGCCATTGAGAATAGAGCATGCACGAATGAGGGCTTTTTGCCTATACCATTCTGCACTGTTCTAAGCTCGTTGTTTGCCTTTGAAGTATGCCAGGAGAACGCTTAATACTTCGGTATTAAGGTTTCTCAAGAGAGCTACCCTTCATTATAACGTAATATTTGACGCACAGACTTGAGATTTGCACTAGGCTATGCGGCATGCCATGCGCACTAGTATCTCGTATCATTGACTCTAGCTAGACTTTATCAGTCACAGTAGACATTAAGTATATTAAACCAATTACTCTTTTTATGCATACCCGTTTATGATTACACAAGCATTTCGCAGCCTAGTTTGATGTATTGAGACACAAACGACTTAGTGTCTTTTTGTTGATAGGAATACTGCATTGTCGTGGCGATTATTATTATTGTTGTGGCGTTTAGGATATTCTTGGCTCCGACTGCATTATATCTCCTGCCTTATTGTGTGCATAGCCTGCACGAGCATTGTTCCGCTGCCTGCCTTTTTGGGTTCCATTTCCGATTCGAGCATCTTGATAGCATCTAACATTTAAAGAAGATTCCTTGTTGGTGTTGAAGGACTTTAGTGCACTTTCTTTCATGTAAGAGTGCCTGACATTTATTGATTAAAGTAACGTAAGCTGTAACTTCTCTTACCACCTTACTTTGCATACCATAACCAAGCACCTTCGGCTATAGGTAGTAATAGGCTGTTTTCACATAACATTAAGCCTAGAGTATACGCACATTTATTGAGAGTTTAATAAACTATTATTGCATATAGAACTCTGGAGAGTATTTGTGTTCTTTGTTCACTGGGAATATACATCAGAGGTTGGATCTAGCGCTTTCCGTTGTAGCATTTATGCCATTACTAGTCCAATGAATAAGAGCCCTGATATATTTAAACCTCAGTCGTAACAGAACATAAAAACATAAGACAATGTGAATTTGCAGAAAGCCGATCGGCACACCCAACCCCTATTACAAGTCCTAATTAACCCACTGAGCCCCAGCGATGCAGCGTTTGCTTCAGCAATGTATGTAACGCTAAACCCCAGCAACGCAACAGTTGCGTCAGTGTTACTCCGGTCCCAATTACTTCGGTCCTATGGCACCTAGAAGGCTCAGATTTGTATGGGAACTGTGTAAGTATCCCACGCAACCATTGCGATGGTTGAAAACTCTCAAAGTCCAACTGCGTCTACGTGAGCGTGTAAAAACCGGAATTTTGGGTGTTATTGCCTTCAATTTTTTACTCTTGTAAAATCCGTTTTAGGGGGCTCCGTAGGACCAATTTTTGACCTTTTTGATCATTTTTTTGTGGTTTTTCCTTCATTCCTAACCCATTCGCTATTGTTTCTGGAAAAAAAAACTGTTTTCAAAACCGGTTGGTCCCTGGTGGTACATTTATTAATAACTAGCTGGGGCAACACAACACAATCACATGCTGCAATCAACAACAACAGACTCTACTCCTTCATGTAAACAACAAGCAAACACTCTCATCAATCACTTCTCACATGTCAGCCACCTAAAACCTCACAAAGACGACCGACGTGTCATCCGACGTAAGAGACAATTCCCCACAGACCCTGACTATACACCCTTCACCAATCACCAGACAAAGCATATCATCAACAATCTCAAGCACTCACCCGCCTGTGGCCTAGACAACATAAGCAACATACACCTCAGACACCTGGGACCACAAGGCATACAAGCACTCACTAACTATCAAACTACAGCTATTCACACAACACAATACCAGACATTTGGAAGCATGGTATCATCAACATTCCCCAAACCCAACAAAGACCCCTCGCTACCCTCCTCGCACCGCCCCATCACACTCCTTTGCTCCCCCTCCAAAGTCATGGAACGCCTAGTATTACAACTAATTACACCTGACCTACCCCTAGCTCCAACACAACATGGCTTTAGGCCACTGCACTCCACAAACACTCTTCTCACAGACCTTACACAAAGAGCTTTCGACGGCATCAACTCAGCTAGACCACCACACAGATCACTATTAGCCACACTCGACATTAGTAAAGCCTTCGATGCCATCCCCCGCCACAACCTAACAAACAAAATCTACAACACAAACATGCACAACAACACAAAAAGGTGGCTGGCCAACTTCCTAGCAGGCAAATGTGCACACATATCTTTTGCCGGTCAGTCATCTAAAATCAGAAACTTTCCAAACGGAGTCCCACAGGGATCCGTCCTATCGCCCGCACTCTTCAATTTGTACATGCACGATATAACTACACCCAATACGCCCCAAATAAACTTAGCCTCCTATGCAGATGACATAACACTCACATGCACACACCATGACCCAAAAAGAGCAACAGATCTCCTTCAACCCTATCTCAACACACTACATGGCTGGTGCACTACAAACAGACTTAATCTAGCCCCAGCCAAATCCACCGCTACCCTGCTCACAAGTTGGACAGGAGAACACGAATACATCCCGCAACTTACCATAAACAACACACCCCTAACACATACACACGCACCCAAAATCCTAGGAGTAACATATGATACTCATATGACATTCAAACAGCACACCACAAACATTAAAAAGAAACTGACACCCAGACTTAACGCCCTCAGGTCACTTGCTCACACAAAATTTGGACACAACAAAGAAACTACCACCACAGTATATAAACAATACATAAGATTAGTGATGGAATACGCAAGCCCAGCCTGGGCTTCTAACCTAGCTGAAACACATCATAAGACCTTACAGACTATTCAAAACAAAGCCCTGAAGATCATTACAGGCTGCACAGCTACTGCACCCACAGATCACCTACATCAAGAAACCAAAATCCTCAAAGTCAAAGACCATCTGGACATGAGAGGCACTCAATTCCTGGCAGCAGCCTCCACGAACCAAGACCACCCACTAAACTACATGGCAACACACCCCCAGACACCAAGAAATATCAAAACAACACCCAGCACACGGTATCACACACAATTATTGTCCTCTCTCCCTCCCTGCCCACCCCGAACCAACTTCCAGAAGCACATCCATACTTATATCTCTCTCCGATCCATCCACTCACACAGACAACACGCAGCTGCATGCACGACCTCCCGAAATCCATCCTTCCGAATCCTCCCTTCCTCGCGAGGACAGAGTCCACCTGGCCAGGCTGAGATGCGGACACCATCCAGCTTTCCTGAGCTATCAGAAGAGACTGGATGACTCCATTGTCGACGGCTGCCCGGGATGTAACACAGCACCCCATACCATTAAACACATCATAGAAGACTGCATTTCACACAACCACTTACGCCAACAACACAATCTACACTCAATGAGAGCTCTGTGGCAAAGCCCGATCATGGCCATAGCCTTCTTCAGGGACTCGGGGTTGTTCGGCCAGGCAGCTTAGGGAACAACAACAACAACAACAACTAGCTGGGGCTCAGTGGGTTAAGACCCAACTCAATCGACCGCTGGGGATCTATATTATTGAGTGATTTAATATGTAGTATCACTACGGATGTATAATGTTATATAATTATTAAACAAAAGTACATAGGCTACACAATTATAACAAACAAATTATTTTGGATCCCATTGTTCAGTCAGTTTAGTTAACATTAACTGATGGTAGTCTTGGCCAAATATCGACTAGACTAACTTACTAAATAAGAAAATAATATTGGATGCACATCTTAATTAGAATCATTTTCAACTTACATAAATAAAACAATTCTAGAATTTAGCATATTAAGTTATAAACTGGTAATTAGGGCGAGAGAAAGGATATATCTATATTGTAATGTGTTAGCTGTGGTTTTATAAATGGTATATTGTTATTGGGAAGGATCTTTCTACCTCTTTCCCCATATAAACTACAAAAGGTAATAATGAACCCATTGCACAATTTTAAGAACACGATCACAAGTCCTACAACTGATCATTCAAATCCAGAAAGTACCGGTCTAGAAATGGCTAACAACAAATGATTCGGTAGGTCAATAATATTAATGAGAATACTAATGGATGACTTAGAGGATAAATGTTTCCTAGAACGGATAAATAAACAAGGGACATATACTGTAGGTAGGATCAGGAATATAAATATATGATTGTCTTCTATCATCATCATGTTATCCCCTTGAGGATTTCAAGGCTACAGGCTTTTTCACGGCTATATTAAAAAAATTGCCCCATAGCATAACATGCGGCCGAGCTGTCTTGCCGTCGTGGCCGAGCTGTCTCAAAATTAACTACTTAAGTTAAACATTAATTAACTAAGTTGACTAGTTGATTAACTAAACTGACCCAACCTCTGATATATAGGATATATATATATATTTATATATATATGAGCGTGTGTGTTGGTGTAATTTAATGATGTGCTTTAATCTAATCGTCACTCATACACACAAGGTTATAATGCAAGATCAGCTGAGGTTGTGTGAACCACGGTATAGTAGCATATGTTACTATACCGTGGTGTGAAGCATACAAATGGGCGGGACGGTCTAATCTTAGAGGGCGGAAACAACCATACAAATGGGCGGGACGGTCTAATCTTAGAGGGCTGAATCAGCCAAGGAAGTATTGATTGCTTGGCTCTTCCCGCCCACAACATTCGGGCGGGATGGAACTAGCTAAGCGGGCGGGATCTTCTAGTCGGAATGGTCTGAGGGCGGGAAAGACCTGCTCCCGTTGTTATTGCCATAATCTCTCAGAGGATTCAATATCACTCACATTACTTAACTAGTCAAACATGTTGAAGTTTATAGTCTTCATTACAGTAAATTCGACTGCAAAGGAAACCTGTATAACTTGAAGACGAATGCCATATATATATATATATATATATTGTACTGTCAAAAAATGTAAGACTGGAAATGTTTCATAAATGGCTATGGAAGCCAGCAGGGAGATGAAGAAAAAAAAAAGCAAATTACCCTCGGCGCTAATATTGAAAAGGGTATGTTGTTACCGAAACAAACAAAATTAGTCATTAGTGTTATGCCAAAATAATAATAGTTTATTACAATTATTTCATAATCAAGGCCCAAAATGTATTTACCTCAAAACAAAAAAATCCCAGCTTCAAGCCCTAAATTATAAAATATAATAGATATATATATATATATATACTGTATATATATATATATATATATATATATATATATATATATATATATATATATATATACAGTATATATACAAACAGTATATACACATTTGAGTTTGTTGAAGATATAGGAAGAAAACGCAGTAGTTGGGTTTAATTTGTTTTGTTTTTCAGGAAAATATATACAAATATAAATCAGTGTTTATGGTGAGGTGGCCGAAAAGGTTGGAACATTGCATTTGTTAATTAACTTTATCAATTTCTGTAGTGCATTAACAAAATATCAGAGCGAAATTATAGATTGCTTATTTATTATTCAGTGCACGTGTGTGTGTGTGTGTGTGTGTGTGCGTGTGTGTGTATGTGTGTGTGTGTGTCTCACCTCCAATTTTAATAATATGATGTTCGTAATTATAGTGTACAGTATACCTGTACATACATTTGAACCACAATGTACAAACGAACATTTATTGTAAATAATAACATTAAAACGGTATTTTCTTTTAAATTTGAAAACCATGAATATGACTTACCTTAGTTGAAAATAAATTATTATAAAACTGCAAAATGTTTTAAGCGAAATTTATAATTTCCATAAAACAGACAATCAATTACTGTCCAACACAACCTCCAGTAAATGATGCAAATTTAGCTTGTAAGTAATAACACATAAAAGGACATAATTATATACAAGACATTGTTTAAAAGTTTAAAACACATGAAACATGTTTTAAAGTGGCTCTAATAACGCTTTGGAACCGCTAAAATAACACTAGTACAATATTTGTGCATGAGCACGCAAAGAACAAAGATAAATGTTATGTAGTTATTATTATTATGTTTAGTATATATACTGTATATTATTATTATTATTATTATTATTATTATTATTAGTATGATTATTATTATCGTTATTATTGATATTATTATTATTGTTATTATTATTATTATGCACAAATTATGGTTACATTCTCTAGCGGCGGGGACGAAGTGATGATGAAGCTTTGAGTGTATCTTTTTCTTCTAAATTTTCCTGGAAAGAAAACATATCACCGCTCCAGCTATAACTGCTTCCCAAAAGTTGGGTGCGTTCAACCGTCTCCGTGGGTTCTTAACCCCTGCATAGCTTTTTGCTCTGTACAGGGGTATAATGCGGCCATGTATCAAGTATTGTTCGCACATGTGGAGAAGTTACCCCCATACCGCATTTCTCGAAAGGGTAGATCCAAAACATTCAGTTTTATCAACTCACCACCTCCTACTAATCTCTTTCTACATGCTGCAATGTTGCATTTCTCACTCTTCTTTTGCTAATACAACAATCAGTATTCTTCAGAGCTTTCAGTGTATACTCCTTCCCTTATGAGGAGTGGGAGGCATCGGGCTCTCAATACATTGCCACTCCTATTCTGTACAGCTCTCCAACCCAAGGATTAACAAATATACTGTATTTATTCTACCCAACAAAAGAACTCTAGAACTCTCTAAATCACTCTTTCCTTCATCCAATCCCTTAGACTGGTTAATACTTCGTGTGTCCAGGAATTTTGACCACAACGTACGTTGAATTTGGCTCTGTTTTACTCTTCTGGCGTTGGCGGAGGCAGCCATTCATCTGTCTCCTTCATACACATAGGAAATAAAAACAGTAACAATATTTTCCAGTGGATAAATTGAAACTCATGTTTTCATGCTGTGAGCTGCAGGAAACCTTACCCTTGAGTGTCTCTAATGAAGCCTCAAATGAAGATGAAACTGACCTTTAGCTAGTTCGTTAACATGAAGTTTGAGAAAGAATATATGATGGGAGAGCAAGTTGAAATAGTTGATATGTCTAATATCCAGCATTGATATGCTCTTGGCGACTTATCGCAACCTAAAGAATATAACAAAGGTATACAGAATGACTGGGTACATTGGGAGTGGTTTACCATTCTATACTTGTTTAAATGGGCATATTATTACCAATATACCTTTATACGGGTAAATTATAGGCGGTTCCATGTCATCGCAACCAGTAGACCATTTCAACCAGTAGCTCTCAATCAGTGCCAAATTAACCCAGACCAACCAAACCAGTGCCAAAATATAGTACTAACCTAACCTAACCTAACCTAACCGTATTGGTTGATTTGGTACTGGTTGAGAGCTACTGCTTGAAATGGTTTACTGGTTGAGTTGACCGGTCACCATTATAGGCTAATGCACACTTTTATAATAATTCCTTTCATTAGTTCTGCATTGCAGCAGAAGCAACGGAGAACCAACTGCATAAATTTTGATGCATCAATGTTAATCAATATTCCCATTGGCCAACGCACTCCCGTCTTTCTAAATGGCATACCCATTGATAGCATGCAAAATAAATGGGATACTTCAGATCATAGCTCATGTCAAATGAATCGTGTATAGCACTCTCAAGCACACTTACAAGCTCACACATCCCAGGCACTCATGAAAAGAAACACACATACACACACACACACACACACACACACACACACACACACACAAACACATGCACACACACACACATGAACTTTACGCTCACCACACACACATTATTGCAGGAAGCAACGCGAAAGAGTGAATTTGACTCAAATCTAAACTCTATTCCGGAAATTAAGAAACGCAAACTGACGACGAAATTTACATATAATCCGACGATGAATTTGCATGATCCAGGATCATTCTGGAGAATTGCAGAAATAAAGTGCAACTGTGACACAATTTCCGCATTCTTTCATTATTGGCAAGCACAATAATTGAACATATAAATACAGTATAAGTATACATTAAATGTTGGGAAAAATATATATAATTTCAAAGACCCCCATTATTGCTTCTCTCGCTCTACTCTCTCTCTCTCTCGCTCTCGCTCTCGCTCTCTCTCTCTCTCTCTCTCTCTCTCTCTCTCTCTCTCTCTCTCTCTCTCTCTCTCTCTCTCTCTCTCTCTCTCTCTCTCTCTCTCATTGTATGTGTTTATATACAATGTATTGATAATCTTCTTGCTCTTTCCCAGTACCAAATTAATTTGTGCTTTTGATATCTATGTTATAAGAATGTTATTTCCGAGGACACATTTGTCTTTTATAATGATTAGCAATAGACGTGTTTATTCAGTTTATGAACTAATTGTCACGGTCCAAGAGTTAATTGAGAAAGACTTTAAGCCATTGATTAGTAAGCCATTCGTAAGCCATTGATATAAATCAAAAGGTGATTTAAATCCGTTATTGTTAGCCAGAATATATTTAGGAAATCGTAAAAGTATCTAGAAAGGAATTGAGCGAAAACATATGATAATATTTGTCAAAGTAATGGGTACAGCATTGATGGTATACTATTAACTAGTACAGAACAAGAGTGACAGAGTGGTTATAGTACTGAACTAGTCTGGTTCGATTCCTGGCAGATCCAGAAGAAAGAATGTTTTAGTCAATTCGTGCAATACTTACAATAGTTTCAGTACTTCATACGTACACTGAAATGGCATACAAATACCCATGCTGTTGACAGCAAGTTAGTAATATACTTTATAAATGGGTTTCACAAAACATACAAGATACAATCAGCATCCCTGTGATACTGGATGCCATATATAAACAACAAGGTATCGACGAGCAGCTTCGGTCTATACCAACCGTAGAGACGATTCACCTCACAACTTTCTTGCCAACCAGACATAGAAATCATGGACTAGAACCTCTGTACCTGTCCAAACAGCACCGGTTTAGGAAACCTAATGACATGAAAGGTCAGACTGGTACCAATTATAGAACTTGCTAGTTGACTTTCTCTGGCTTTCATGTAGGTCATAAAATTGAAAATACCTCAAAACCCCTTTAATATCTTACTTTGATGGATTGCAAATACACGTCCCTCAACACAGCACATTAACAGAAGCTGGTCTGGCTCCTTTGTTTATTTTGAACAAGGGACAATGTCAGAAGCTATGCAGATATAGTGACAAGACTTGTCCAATATTTTTTAAAGTAAACAATAAAATATTGAATAATCCAGAATTAGAAAACCATTGTTTGATGTACTTTTATTTGTTTCACGTCTACCAATTCATCTTTCATACCACCTTTGATATCTTCATAAGGTAAACTGCGTCAGCTAATCATGACGAGTATAGATTTGCCAACTCCCAGCCAGTCATAACTCAAAAAGAACTGAAGTTAGTAAGCTGTTATTTCTACTATTTAGGAAAGTCAAACAGTCAATAGGTTTGTACTCTATATTTTCAACCAGTTTACTCCAGTCCCTCCTGAACAAAAAAAGGCTAGGCGGTTCACAATATCTTTGCTAGTCTTAAGGATAAACCTCCGTGCCCAGGTGAAATACATTATAAATTATGAAAAGTAAAAACAAATCCGAGCTTACTTCTATACTGTTTGAAGTCTTAACTACTATAATTGATCAGATTTCCAAAAACGGACGTATTGCAACACTTCTCAGTTATTTGACTGAAGACCGCGAGAAATAAGGTCTATTTTCAGAAAATGTATCAATATTACCTTCAGTATTATGACATATTTTCCTTATACTCTAGGTATGGATAAGCGACTAATGCAGCTTAAGAAAAACCAGTGAAAATTAAAAAGGTAATATTTCTCTCTTCATTAAGAAAGACAAATATCTAAAAATATATTACCATAAATTAACAGTAGTTGATAATCTCAAACCTTAACCTCATGTATTTATTCACCATAATGGGAGCTACAGTATACAGTATATGCTGGTCCTCTGTTTCTAGGCTAAAAGGTCCCTTGGCCGCTCCCTAGGTTGCTGGCTTTTAGACCGGTCTCACCCTGGCATCTTGGGAAGCGGTGAGATTCTCTACAATCTCTCCCTACATGCCGCAAAGTTGCATCTCACTCTTCTACCTCTAGAAGAAGCTCCGTTCTTCAGAGCTTTCTTTGTGTATGCCTCTTCCAATACGGAGAGTAGGTAGCATCAGCCTTTCCATCCCTTTTCTGTCCAACTCTCTAATCCCAGAGAGAACCGATTTTCCCAGTCTTTCTTCCACTCACCAAGTAAACTCTAGAACTCTAGACACTCGGAGTTTGAAGCAATTTAAGTCATAGGAAGAAGGAAAGACTGATTCTGGGAGAGAGTTCCAGAGCTCAGCTGTTGAATAGAAGAAAGTCTGAGAGTAACGTTTCACTCTTGAATTGGAGAGTTGCACAGAGTAAGGGTGGGATTGTGTTGCAAGGCGGGTACCACGTGCCCTACGTAATGGAGGTGGTATACACTGGGAAAGCTCTGAGGAACACTGATTATTATAGTAGCGATAGAATAGCGAGAGAGATGCAACATTGCGGCGAAGAGAGAGAGAACGCAGAGAGTTGGTGAGTGGACGGGAGTTAATGATACGAAAGGCCTTCCTTTCAATTTTGCCTAGGAGAGCGGTGTGAGAGGAACCTCCCCACACATGTGAACAATACTCAATACAAGGACGCACAATGTTCCTGTACAGAGCAAGAAGCTGTGCAGGGGTAAAGAACCTCCTAAGGCGGTTGAGCACACCCAGCTTCTGGGAGGCTGCCTTAGCAAGACTGGTAATATGGTCCTTCCAACTGAGAGCAGAAGAAAAAGAGACACCAAGAATATTGAGAGAAGATGAAGGATTGATTTTTGTACTGTTGAAGAATAAGCGATAGTCCGCAGGGAGTTCCTGACGGGTAGATAGATGGAGAAATTGGGTTTTGGAAGCATTAAAGGTAACAAGGTTTTCTTTGCCCCAATTGGAGATAGTAGTTAGATCAGAATTTAAGTGTTCTATGGCTTCATTCCGTGTGTCTTTGAGGAATTGCTGGCTTGGGCGTTCTGAAAAACTAATGGAGTAGTGTAAGGTTGAGTCGTCTGCGTATGAATGGATGGGAATTGAGGTACAGTTGAGAAGATCATTTATAAAAATTAGAAAGAGAATAGGAGATAGGACAGAGCCCGGAGGTACACCAGAGTTTATAGGGTGAGGAGGTGAACGATGGCCGTCCACAACCGCAGCTATGGAACGGCCGAAGAGGAAATTAGAGACAAAGGCACAGATGGAGGGGTAGAAACCGAAGGAGGATAGTTTAGAAATTAAAGATATGTGCCAGACTCTATCGAAGGCTTTCGATATGTCTAGTGCAATATGACTTAACCTGCTTCAAGTTCCGAGTATCTAGAAATTTTGACTGCAACGTAACTTGAAGTAGGTTCTCTATATTTCCATACATTTTGGGGTCACCTGTTACCAAGAGCTTTCCGTTTTGTCTCTCATACATTAAAAATAAAAATAAATACATAAATACATAAATATATAATAAAACAAAACATATCCAAACATATCCCCCCCCCGCCCCCCAAAAAAAAAGTCATAACAAAATTCAAAATATTAGATTATTAAGTAAATCTAACAACTATGCATCCATTTCATTACTCCAACATCTAATAACCAAGCAACTTATCCTATGAAACAAACCAATAAGGCTACCTGTTTATCAAATGAACCAGCTATGAAATTAGTTCTAACAACAGCCTGGTCTATCAAATAACTTTTATATCCTACTACAATGTTTTAACCAAACCTGGTACCCACAAGCTTGCCAACCTATTCTACCAAACCATCAAACAAATACTACCAACCTGATTTGATATTAATCCATCGTTAAGCACGTAGACTTAGCTACGAATATCATAAAACAAAAAATAATCCTGCAATAATTTTACTTTCCACCTTCAACAATAACCTAGCACATATTATTCCCCAGTTCCAAGAAGGACTGGTATTCTGAGAGAGAGAGAGAGAGAGAGAGAGAGAGAGAGAGAGAGAGAGAGAGAGAGAGAGAGAGAGAGAGAGAGAGAGAGAGTACAAAGGAGTACAAAGTAAATCAAGCAACAACAGGTCTAGTGACCCCTCTAGGCTGCTTGTCTTCCAAAACACTGAGGATCAAGTGTCCAAACTGTGGCTTAAAGTGGGTAAGGGAAAATTGGAAAGGGAACTACTGCCCTGGAACTAATGTCCGTGACAGGACTAGGAAGTTAGTAGGGGACAGATGGGTTAGTAACATAACACAGTTTTAAGTGATCTTTCGTCTATCTGGGAAAAAGAGAGTAACGTCCTGGTAATATATATACACAATAATCCATGATGAATCTGAGGGGGGAATAACATATAGTTATTCATTTACAAACGCAGTCAGTCGCGGGTTTGATGCAAGATACTTGTCAAGGCGAAGTTTAAAAGAATCAATGGTGCTGCAGTCTATAACGTCTCGGTGAATCCCATTCCACAAGTTGGCAACTCGATTGAAGAAGAAATTCTTAGATTTGTGTGAGTTAAAAGATTTACCAATAATTTTGCAACCGTTTCCCCGCGTATAATTAGATTGCTCGATAGTGAAGTACTTACTACAGTTCATATTGTCGATGCCTTTGATGATTTTGAACACTTTAAGTAAGTCGCCTCTTAATCTGCGTTGGGCAAAAGGAAATATATTTAATTCCCTAACACGCTCCTCGTATGGTTTGTTCTTTAGGCTAGGTATAATTGTGTTAACTACTTGAGAGAGAGAGAGAGAGAGAGAGAGAGAGAGAGAGAGAGAGAGAGAGAGAGAGAGAGAGAGAGAGAGAGACTGAGAGAGACTGAGAGAGACTGAGAGAGACTTGAAGAATCCTTTGTAGCCGAATTAATCGTGAAATGGACCGGAGGGGACTATTCCGATTCAGGCCTTGAGTGTGGTGTGTGTGTGTGGGTGATTTTGTTTTGTTTTATTTATTATTTAGTACGTACACACACACACACACATACGGACACCCGGCGCAATATGGAAACCAGGTTCATATGTACTCTACTGAATATGAATAGAGTCATCAGGTGTATGCAAACTCGCACAAATAGTCTCGTCCTGCCCAGGAAACGAACCCTGGTTATTTTTGTGCTGAACCGTGCTAATAAACCTGAGGGGAGAGAGAGAGAGAGAGTATCATATTTGATAACAAATAAGTTAGAATGTATGTATCTTTTTGTTTTGTTTGTCTGTATATAACTATCTACCTGCACAGTATATCTATGGTTCATCCAACACGCAACATATTTTGCTCATGCCATTCATATACTTTCCAATTTCCGCTTCCATGGCAGACTATTTATATCGCCTCGAGTATTTGTTTACCTTTTCATCTCTGCAATGTTAGCAATTCCTTTTCCCCCTCCTTTTAGCCTTATCAATTATATTTTGTCTTGTATACAGTCGGTTCGTGTATACCCTTTAACTTATTGTCGGCTTCCTCCCACTGTCGGTCACCTTTGTGTCTTCTATCTCTGGCACACACACACACACACACACACACACACACACACACACATACACTGTTTGGCTGAGTTACCAAACCTCGGTTTATACAAGAGTTGAAAACTGAGGACGCCAGGACACATCATTGCCTCATTCCTGAGTTCACATGGAAGAACGGGTGAACCTGCCCACCACACACAACAGCACTCTCTGTGCATTTATACCCGACACACAGTGTATCCTGATGTAATGAGTCAAATGCCTTTTTTAGACCGGCATGCAATTGACTGCAAGCAGCTGCTGTTGAAACTCATGCCAGAGTTCCACAAGGACCAAGAAGCCAGGGCTTGGTCAATCCTTGAATTCATGGGTGTTAAGATAGATTGTTCAGGTATCTTACCATTTATCATGTAATTCCAAATTCGCTATAGTAACATATGAACAATGATCTTGCCTGGCACGCTGAGGAGCTTAACACCACGGTATTTGTTGCAGTTCTATCGGTCCCCTTTCTCTTTCCAGAGCAGGTTGACTTAGCCCATTACTATATCAAAGGGAATGGTATTCGTGCACCAGACAGCAGGAAGGACCACATGCAACCCATGGATCATGGCCTCATACTCGGCTGTCAATAGTTCTCCAGAAATGCCACAAATACCAGGACACTTCCCACCCTTTAGCCTAGCTAAAGAGTTTCTTACCTCAGCAACACAAAGGTGATTCTTCACTGATTAGAGGATTAGGAACTGATGGCTGCTCATGTATTGGTTGAATTTGTTTACAATTAGAGTCAGTGTACACAGTGTGCTACAGGCAGGTCTGCCTTTTGCTTCCGTCACTCACATAAACAAAAAAGTAGATGATGCCACTATACCATCTGGTATTTCAACTAAGATAACTTATGGTGTAGACTTGGAGTGAATCTTCTTTATGGCTCGATAATGAGGCTGGTGGTCCATTGCAAAGAAATGGTCCTCAACCTCATCAGTACCCTGACATACCTCTCCTTATCTCTCTGCAGGAAAACTATTGTTCTACAGGAACAAATCTGTACTGGACCCGGTCTCCAGATAGTGCGACAGCACGGCTCTCCTCTATATATATTGTTCAGTGTCTCGTCCGATATAACGCTCCTACTTGACCTTGTTTTAACACCAACTTATCCAACAGTTACTGCAAGGGCCTCATGTTTGAAATTTTCCCACAGTTCCACAGGATCCTTCAGGGAACCAAGTACTTCAATCCGATTTTTTCAACATGCTCATGGTATGAGTTTACATATTATATCAGGTTATAATGACCAGCATCTAACTAGGTTTCTTTATGATTGTCATGAGATGCATTTGTCAAGAATAATAACCACTACATATTAAGCCTGTATACAAATCCTGATGCCAATAAGACTACATATGACTGTCGTTTAACTGCCTTGGCTTTAATACAGTCTATTGATGTCAAGTTCACTTTTATTTTTGTTGGATGAGTAAATGCACATCATCAAGAATAATTAAATTCGTTTCCTCCAACAAACATCAATGGTCTCGCGGCTCTGGAGTTTGCAAATATATCTATTTGTGAGCAACTGATTACAGTACCTACAGTACACATATTTCTGGAAATTGTTTTCACTTAGTTTTCACTAATGTTTCCGGTGTAATCAAGACTGCCGTTTTTGCTCCTGTTGGTAATTCTGACCACAATGCAATCAGCTGTAAAATTCATATTGAATATATAATGCCTGCTATTACTATTACGTGTCCGATCTGTCTTAAATTTCGGGATCATTGGGAAAAGCATGTGAAGAGGTTCATCACATTCAATTGAATCTTGTTTTAGCTCATTATAATACACCTATAGTTATTCGTTGTAGAAGAGTTCCATCTTAATTAATTAAATCCTGCATAAAAGATAAAGTCTGGTTCAATGACAACTGCAATAATGACTGAGGACAAACAGGTTGGGTGCTATCTCTGGAGACGTAATTGAGCCTAGTCGCTTTGGGACAATAGTAAGTCTCTCGGGGCAGTTGCGTAGAGAGTTTATAATGCAGTTGAATTAGATTATATTTACCACCTACAGGAGGGTCTTGTAGGAGCAACTCGGCCACATAAATGGTGGGCTTGTTCAATTCTTCATTGTTTGGATTTTATTTCTATATGCCCTCACTTCGTGATTCTGATGGTACTATTAGTTTTGATCCATTAAGAAGGCTAATATTCTCTCTAATATATGTATTAATAAGCAGAGAGATTCAGGAGTTGCCATTGTGCTTAATATATTTCCCCAATTCTGGTCTCAGTTTAGTTGCATTTACATCGGCTGAGTTGGGAAAATATTTACTTGAACTTGATACTTATGGTGGGACTGACCCTGATTGTTATTCCCTTTCTTCTTTAAGAAAATTGTTGTGGTCTTGGTACCTAAAATAGCTGTAGCACTTAGGCTACTCATGAAGTCTGGTAGTTTGCCGCATTGTTGGCTAACATTATCATTATTCCTATGGGAGGCACTGCTTCAACATATAATTCTGAATATCGTTCGATTTCTATTATGTCAATCCTCTCCAAGATCTTTGAGTGGATTTTAACCAGACGCCTTGTCTGCTTACTGTAATAATTTGAATTCAATACCTAAATCTCAGTTTGTGTTTTGCAAGGGTTTGAGTACATGAGCACTTTTGACACTTGTGATCTACAATCTGGTTTTGATCAAGGATATTAATCTTAATTGCTTTCTTCTGGTAGCCACTAGTAATCTTATGCTTTTAATGACGGTAGCGGATATCACTTGCCACCACCCAATTATGATTTAATGACCTAATGGAAAGTCATAATAAATACACGTCTAATCAGCCTGGTATTTGTTGAATAAGTAGGTGTAGAGTCAGCAGCAGGACAGGAACCAAGCAGCAGCAATAATAATAGTTATATCTTGAGTTATATGAGGCGTCAGCTTCAGTAGTGATTCTCCAATAGGTGTAATGGTCAATGGTGAATTTCTACCTAAGTCCCAAAATGTGGATTATGTGGTGGGTGAAGTGGTCCCTAGCAGTGATTGCGGGATACTTCTGGTTGTGTGCAGGGTGTGTGGTAGAGTGTGTGTTCTCCAGTAATATGGGAACCGCGCCCTATGCCAGGCCGGTAAGACCAGCGGCCGTATATCTTGCCGGAACTTCTCTACTTCCGTGGCCGTTTCAGCTCGAGTGTCAATTATGCAGAACAAGCATTCTAAGGTGGTGGTGTGATGTGAGGATTAATGATTCAGCATACAGTATCGGTAGTATACCGAAAACTCAGCGCTAACTTCCGTTGACCACAACTCTCACCACATCTAGTAGCAAAGTACAGTAGTAACCAATAGTCACTGTACCTATATGAACTAAGATATATCTGTATATAAAGTAAATGGAGGAACTAGTATCATGATACAAATATATTGTATGGCATTAATCTCATATTGTGGTTGTTGATTTTAGTTCCGCTTGTGATCATGTAAACCATAAAGCCCTTTTATATAAGCTGCAACTCCTTGGTATTGGCAGAAATATGTTTAGTATATTATTTATAGATTTGTTTTAACTAATTTAAATATATATATATATATTGAGTATATATCACAAATACACGTGAGCCACTAAATGTTTCTTATCTCTCAGTGGGGTTCGAACCGCCGACCGTCAGGACGATTAAAGCATCGGCTATCGTCCTGACGGTCGGCGGTTCGAACCCCACTGAGAGATTAGAAACATATATATATATATATATACAGTATATATATACCGGGTGGATGGGACTCGTTAGCCTTGGTCGGCAACCCATCTAGGGGAGACAACCTTATACAAATCCGGGTGGATGGGACTCGTCAGCCTTGGTCGGCAACCTGTCTAGGGGAGTAAACCTGATACAAATCCATACTGTTTATATCAGTGTAAGGCAGGTTAGTGGATGGACTAGCCGAACACCACTGTAGAAAAATAGTGCTAACTAGATACACAGAGGGCCTCGGAGTCGGACGGATCCTAAATTGAGTGGTCAATCCTGTAAGTCCTTCAGTAAACTGGCTCGGGTTGTCCCTCTTACAAGGAATAGATCCGCTTGGGGGCCTTCTGTGTATGGCCACCCTCATTAAGGGGAGTAAGGCGTCTGGCAATATATATATATATATATATATATAGAGAGAGAGAGAGAGAGAGTATATTATTATTACTTTGTCATAACCCGACCTACATAATAGTAAAGTTGTTTTAATGTATTCATACGTTAATTAAATATGACATTATTATTCTCATAGCTAAATATTACAATTAGACTAATAATACTTTATTTGAACTAGGCCTATCTGCATAATTTCTTATGTAGGATTTATTGGTATCAGAAGGTTACATACTAGGTCAACTAAATAACATACTTTGACTCGCTCATATGTTAAATATAATTATTAAAAAATGCTAATATCTAACACAAAACTGGCGCCATCTAATTGAAGTTATTAGAAAATGTCCGCAGGAAGCCAGTACCAGGTCTAAAATATAACTGATGGCATTCTTTTTGTATATGTGTACAATGATCCAACTATTGAGCTACATTTAATGTATATATCTAGAATAATGGCATTGTATATTTACGTCTATGCCGAGTTTGAAGCATATTTAATGTATATTATAAAAAGGCTTAGTTAATTCACAATACATAGTCTGAAGTG
This sequence comes from Paralithodes platypus, assembly GCA_032716605.1. Classification (NCBI taxonomy): domain Eukaryota; kingdom Metazoa; phylum Arthropoda; class Malacostraca; order Decapoda; family Lithodidae; genus Paralithodes; species Paralithodes platypus. The sequence goes on along the minus strand of CM064523.1, from coordinate 21,807,178 downwards.
AGCAAACTAACATGTGGTTGAAAAAAGAAGCAAACACTGACAGTGTTTCAAGCGACAAAGTCAGTATGTGTGGACAGTTGTCCATAGTATTTTTATTGAAGGGTCTCCAGAGGGTGAGGGGGGTGGATGGTATCAGTGAGTGGATCACCGCCCCCTTATTTTCGGCCAACAATTTGTGTGCAGTAAATACTCAGTGGGTGGGAATTAGGAGGGAAGGAGAGAGGGAGGTTGTTGAGGTGCGTGTGGGGGGGAGGGGGGGTTATGGGAGGAGGCACAGAAGCTGGAATTATGGGAAATGGTATCAGGTATGGGAACAAGGAAAACAGGGATAAGGGAACGACATTTAGCATGCGGAAAGAGTCCTTTATGATCCGTATGGAGAATGAGGGGCTCTGCATCAAAGATAAATAGTGTATTTGTTTTGCCATGTAACATCTGCATGTCGTCAGATTTGACTAAAAGGGGTGGGTAGGTGATAATCGTTTGATATGTAAACTGCCTAAAGGTGAATAAATCTATCTGGAGAAGAATGTAAGTTCGAGAAGAGAACAAGAGGTCATGTTGATATAGGCCTAGGGCCCTATACGATCATGGTCACACCGGTGTATGATCAGAACAGCTGTTCATGGTTGGGAAAAGCGATAATAGGTGCCGATGTGAGAGCATGAAATACTGTTAGTCTGTCTTTGGCCTACTCAAAAGACACTGCTTGTTGTGTGAGGTCATTGAGGGGCTTAGCGATCATGGATAATCCTTTCACAAACTGGTTGGTAATATATTGGCAAACCAAGGAATGAATGGAGCCTTCTAAGCTCGGTGGGTGAGGGAATATTTTTGGTCGCTTCGAAGTTGTCTGAGATGGTTCAAATGCCTTACTCTGATATTATGTGGCCCAAATATGTCACCAAAGATCTGTAGTGCGCATTTTGAAGTTTGAGTTTGAGGCCTGTGGCTCAGATATAGACCAAGACCTCAGCTAGGTGAGTCAAGTGTGCTTCCCAGTTTCTTGCAAAGACTATGCCGTCATCTCATTAGGCCAAGCACGTTTACCAGGTGAGGTCATGTCAAACGGAATCTTGAAAAAGTGGGGGGTCCATTGCGCGTACCAAAGGGGAGGACATTGAATTCGAAATGGCGGCTATTACCAGTTGAAAGAGCGGTCTTGTGGCGCTGATGTGTTTGTGTTTTGTTTTTCTATGTGTATGATGGAGACAAAAGACAGACTGCCTGTGACGAGTGTCTCTCCCAAACCAAAAGGATGACAAAGAGTCAAATTCATGGGACGTCGGGGTCAAAATTCATGGTCACACGACATTTAAAGCAGTCTAAGTCGTAGAATGAAGAAGGAAAGATTGATTGAGGGAGAGACGTCCATAGCTCAATTGTTGAGTAGAAGAAAGACAGTAAATTTGCATGGGCACTTGTTAGAAGCCAGCTTGCAAATCTAGCATGGCGGCGATATTGGCGCCATAAAGAGAATCAGGTGACCAATTTATTCTAGGTAGGGGTGTGGCATCTTTTTTATTGTGACATCATTTAGTTACCAATAGTCGACACAGAATCTTACCACGCCATTGTTATTGTTGTATACAAGGAAAACTGGCGAGGACCACACACTGGTGGATGGATTTATTATGTCAAGCGGCTCGCTTGGTGTAGTGACTAGCGTCTCGGACTTCCACCCAGAAGGCCCGGGTTCGCGCCCACGCTCGGCGCATTAAAGATTTTTCACAAGCACTGAGTCGTTACCATCCCTCATGAGCAAAGGGATGGGGTAGTAGTACAGGACCCCAATGGAAATACGCCTAATCGGCCTTATTGAGCTATCCTTAGCTAGCTTAGCATGCGCTAGCTTTAAGAACTATTATTATTATTATTATTATTGTTTCTCTTCTTCTGCTCTCTCTCTCTCTCTCTCTCTATATATATATATATATATATATATATATATTTTTTTTTTTTTTTTTTTTTTTTCCCTCACTTTAGACGGTTGGCAAAAGGGAGGATCAGTGGGGTGGATAGGATGTTCCAGCACTGTAGTATAATTACTACATCATCGGGGATCTGCATGCATACATTTTGGAAAATTAATTGGAGCAATTTAAGCTTTTTTTCTTGGTTTCTTTTTTTGTCGAGGTAGTCAGTGAATTCCGGAAGCCGGTAAGAGGGGGGGGGGGGAGGGTTGAGTGATTGCTTAAATCATAACAATTACATTAATGATTCATTATTTATCGTAAACCTTGTTTTTAATCATTATTAATGTTATCTATAACTGTTCATAACTATCTCTGGCTGAGCCGACCTTGCTCATCAATTCTTTACCTGATATTTACATTTCGTATGTTTATTTACTAGTGTGTGTTCTGAAAGTGTATTAAGGGGGTAGTGCTTGTATTTTGGTGTATGTTTATATTAATTTATATATATTTTTACTTTCCTCACTAGACCTCCATTAAGCTTCAAATATCACCCCATTGACCCACTTTCAAGTTGAATTTGTAAAACAAATTTGTAGAAAATTTTTGTTCTCAAAGTTCAGGCTCGCTATTGCTCGCCATGAAAAAATCGACACCTAAATGACAAGAAAGATCTTAATGTTGACAATGAAATGGGGTGAAAGGAACTAAAATCGACCAACTACTGGAACGAACGTCTTAAAATCACAGCACTAATATGCTAAACATGAGGGTGAAGGAGTTTCAGGAAAAGCGACTACCTCCCCCTTAAAACTAGAGTTTACGACTGTACAGTATAGTCGTGGCCAGGAATGTCAATGCAGTTGTTGGTGGAACAATTATTAAGATATGTTAGCGCAACAATTTGATATATATTTGAAGCACAATTACCGTATCACCTGTATTCATTAATCAATAATTGCTATTTGTTGTTTAACCAATTCAGTATTGGTGACATCCTTTTCCTTATATGCTGGCAACTATTAAGGGGAGGTTTTTAGTTCGTTCCCTAGAATTCCATCAAGCTTAAAATTACACCCCCTAGATACACCTTTCAAGATAAATTTGTAAATATTTCGGTAGAAATATTTCCCGCCCAAAGGCCGGTTCCTCTCAAATTACAGGCTCGCTATCGCTCGCTAGGATAAAATCGACACCTAAATGGCAAGAAAGGTCTTAACATTGACAGAAATGGGGCAAAAGTTCTTACAATCACCAAACTAATGGGGCGAACGCCTTAGAATATCAAAAGCAATGGGACTAAACATGAGATAGAAAGGGATCCAGAAAAAAATCCCTCAAGTGGAAATCTCCCCTTAAACGATTGATTTCAGCTTAGGAAAGGATGTATATACGTTAAACGATCGCAGACTAGCTTAATTAATTATTTTAGCTGCCATATACCATTCTTTAGCTACCACATTTTTCCTAAGCTTCATAAAATCGTCTAAATGCATCTGAAATCAAAACAAAATGACGTCACCGGTACTGTAAGGGTTAATCATACAGTGGTGATGGAGTATCTCTGTCCACAACTGTACATACAAGTGGAATACATTACCACTACGATGCGTATGCACTGTCAGCCTGTACAGTATTGGGCATGCATTAACCCTTTGAGGATTATGACGCATTTTGGCAGTTTATTCTGGCTATCATGAGACTATCTATCTATCTATCTATATGCTCAGGCCCAATCCCCATTTTGGGGGTAGCCGAATCAAGACAGAGCAAGAACAGGGAAAACACAAAAACAACATAAAACAACAAATAAACACAGACAAAAAGCACAAACTCACACACATCCAGGTCACCCAGGAGAAGACCCAGAGACCAGGGTCACCAAGGTCCCTCCAGCACTCCCCCGGCCCCTGACCACCCGGAGAGGTTCCGATCTCGGCAGGCAGACATGCAGCGGAGCCAAAGCCACAAGCCCTCCCACCACACTTCCAGGCGCATCCTTCATATTAATCGTCGGCCCCGGGCCAGGCGCCTGATGGACTATTATCTAGTCCAACTTGCGCCCGACCCCTTACTCCAAATGACCACGTGTTCACTCATGATCAATCATGAGACGATTACATACAAATTAAGAAGGATCTGTGGGAATTATAAAGGTAAAGACTATCTCAATTAACCCTTTGACTATATACCCTTCCTAATTTGAATGCAATAGTCTAATAATAGCCAGAAAACATAAAAGAAATGCGTATTTACAGGTAGATGGGACTCGTAGGCCTTGGTCGGCAACCCATCGAGGGGAAACAACCTTATAAAAATCCCGGTGAATGGGACTTGTCAGCCTTGGTCGGCAACCTGTCTGGAGTAAACCTGATACAAATCGGTACTGCTTACATAAGGGCGAAGCAGATTAGTGGATGGACTAGCCAAACATCACTGTAGAAAAATAGTGCAAACAAGATACATAGAGGGCCTCGGGGTCGGACGGTCCTAAATTGAGTGGTTAATCCTGTAAGTCCTTCAGTAAACTGGCATGGGTTGCCCCTCTTACAGGGGATAGGTCCACTTGTGGCCTTCTGTGTATGGCCACCCTCATCAAGGGGAGTAAGGCGTCCGGCAATAGATAGATAGATAGATAGTATTGGATCTTATAAGATTAAGTTATGAAGAGGAAAATGTAATTATATAAAGAAGATAGAGAAAACAAAATTATAATGATCGAAAACAGTGATAACAGTGAGGAGGAAGATATAGCATTAATAAACCATTAGGAGATTTAGGAAGCGAGGTAAAACATATGACACAAAGGGACACAAGCCCGTCTAATTAGAAGAACTGGAAATTACAGAGTAAAGGAGAAGGGGAGACATGAACTACGAGAGAGAGAGAGAGAGAGAGAGAGAGAGAGAGAGAGAGAGAGAGAGAGAGAGAGAGAGAGAGAGAGAGAGAGTGAGTGAGAGTGAGTTACAAGGAATAATTAGTATTTCGTTGCCGCTGACCTTGACATCCATTCCCGTGAGATACTCTAGGAGTCTAGATAAAGAATAACCCTTCCAGTACCGGTGCCGTCTTTTAAACTTTATTCCGGCTACTATTGGATGATTTTTATTCAGCTTAAAAAGGGCCTCCAGCAATTTACAGGTTTTTGAACTATCTCACTTATCGGTTTTTGCTGCCACAAATCCATCTTAAATTGCACATCTTCTACATATAGCTAAATTTAATTAAAGAGACATCGCTTGTACAGAAGGGGAAATGTTGTTCTGTATAGTCCAGATCAATCGTTGCAATGTTGTTCTGTATAGTCCAGATCAATCATTGCAATGTGTGTAAAAGGCGTACTCCCTTTCTAAGGGGGAGGGGGGTTAATGTGGTCTGGATCCCCTTCTCCCTCATATTTAGCCCCATTAGTTTTGACATTTTAAGGACTTCGGAGCATTAGTTTGGCGATTTCAAGACCTTTCATGCCATTTTGATGCAATTTGTTTCCTGGCGAGCGATAGTGAGACTGCAATTTACATGCAACCAGCCTGGAGCCGAAGCATTTTTTAACGAAAAATTCACAAATTTATCTCGAAGGTGGGTCTTAAGGGTAATTCTTTAAGGTTGAAGTAGGTCTAGGGAGCAATCGAAAAAAAGTATGTAAATTAATGAATTAATACTCAAATTAATATAAATCTTCCCTTAAGCTACTCTACACAACTGTTTTGCAGTATCCCAGGGAAGTTTGTTCCAGGTAAAACAGATATACGCGAAATTGATTCCACACACCCGTATAGTCGGCCACTTCCAGAGTCTTCTCCAACAGTGAATTAACTGATAATTATGAGATTTCCTTAACCTCTATTTGTCGGCGGCATTCACAAACCTAGCTGGAGATCACACTCAACAGAAAACATCAATTTATGAAAAGCAGCAGTGAGCCAAGGATAGAACACTGTGAAACTCCAAAACTAACAGGAGTAATTTAGAGTTCGGTGGTGCATATTTGTTAGCCAACTATATGTACTGATACCTAGTGCACTAATTTTTGAATTTAGTATTCGATCATTTAATTAAACAAAAACTCAAAAGAAAAAATAATATGTATGGTATAATTATACAGTACACAGTTCTCCATTTCTCATACTCGATCAAAATTGCTTGTGAATATCAGAGAAAATAAAACAAAAAAAGAGAGAGATAATACTTCATTTTGGTTAGTAAAGTATATTACACAGTATAAAGGGTGGTGCATAATTCAGTTACCAACCTGCTAGAAATAGGCAGGGCTTTCTTGTATTCATTTACGTGAATCGTCCTATGAATATTGTGGTTTAACTAACACTATTATCACAATCATTAATATACACTGTCTTTAATAATATTAAACACAGAATAGATAGTAGAAGCTACTCGTATTTTTTTAGATACATTACAAATGAGAATAATGGTGAGTATAATACGATTTACACTCAATCAAAGTCCGTTCACTCATTATTCTTGACGGTATTTTGTTTTACTTTCCAAAGTGTTCTGCAGTTCAAAAGACTTGCATTAAGTAAGTACATGCATCCAGAAGACAATGGTATTATCAAAATGGTTGTAAGTTTTATGTTTTCTGATAACGGCCTAACACTATGGCCTTCTCTGATAGTGTGTGATATGATATTTGTTATGCTAGACAAAACATGTATAGTGGATTCTTCTAATGGGAAGAAACTAGGAGGTCGATATATATAACAAAATACAAGGTGAATTATACAATAAGTACAAAACAACACTTTATTTGTACACGAAAATAATATGATCTCACACAATGAGACGTTACACTATAATCACATTAATAATTACGTTCACATAATATAATCACATAGAGAATAACAAGTTAACTTGGGTTAGGTCTATAGTTAGGTACTTGCTTGAACACGAGCAAAATGTAAACACAATATATAGCGGGATGAATGGAGATTTAGGTCAGCACAGGGCCCAGTTCCACAGAGCAAGAACTTCCCTGAGGAGAGACAAAGAGAAGTATGTTAGAGGAATCGCTGAGGAGTTCGTAGGACATTTGTCTGCAATTGACCTTCGGCCTGCTTACCGAGCCTTGAAGAGACTCTGCTCTAAGCCTAAGCCCAAGCTAGTTCACTTCGGATGGTGGATGGCCAACTCGCATTGAGTGATGATGCAGAACCCGCAAGGCAGAGAACTTTGAGCAGTTGCACATCGTCCATTCTCCCAATAGACAGCTTCTTCAAATGGATGTCCAACCACCAGTGCCTGATCCACCAATTAGTGAAGAGCCTCCCTCCCTTGCTGAGGTAAGGGATGCCGTGGCTAAACTGGAGAGCTAATGAAAGCTGGAGGTGAGTCCATGGTTCATGGTTTACATGCAGTCCTGACTGCTGTATGGCAAACGGGTACCATTCCTCTTGACTGGAAAGGGAAGGGGGACCTACAGGACTACAATAACTACCGTGGTATTACACTGCTCAGTGTGCCAAGCAAGGTCTTCGCCCATATTTTAATGTTTGTTTTTGTTTGTTTTTTGGCAATCCAAGGCCACCTGGTACAGGAGCAGAGACCTGAGCAATCTTCGCCCATATTTTAATGTTTTTGTTTTTGTTTTTTTTGGCAATCCAAGGCCACCTGGTACAGGAGCATAGACCTGAGCAATCTGGATTTACACCCAAGAAGCTCCGGGTGCTTGTGGAATGCCGTCATGAATTAAAATAAAGGCTGCTTTCAGTCTAAGTTGATGTCAAAAAGGCATTTGACTCAGTGCACCGAGACACACTCTGGAACCTACTATGGTTATGCTGGATCCCTGCAGCGAGTATTGACTTGGTGTCTGGACTTCATGCTGTCAAGTGTCCTCCTTCTTCCCTGCGAATTCAGGTGTGAAACAGGGGTGTGTTCTGGCGCCTGCACTTTTTAACACTTGTATGGATTGGTTACTGGTCGGACGGAACCGCAGCAGAGCAGACATTGGCAAGTTCAGGATCACAGATCTTGACTTTGCAGATCATGCAGTGATCCTAGCGGAGACGTTAGATGTTCTCAGATTGGCCCTTGTGGCACTCACTATGAGTCGGAGCCTAATACCAAAGTCCAAGCATTTGGTGACATATTGGATGATGAAGTGCATTCTGTTCATGCGTGTGTTGAGGACTTAGAGATCTTAGATAAATTTACTTATCTTTGTAGCATGATCCCTTACAGTGGTAAGTTGTGCTATGATCTCAATCGCCGCCTCGGCTTAGCATATGGATTTATGGATTCACTCAACAAAAGTAAATGGCATTATTGATACCTGTGCAGAAGGACAAAGCTGCGGATCTTCAAGTCGCTGGTGCTCCCTGTCTTAAATGGATATGAGACATGAACACTTAACAGTGAGTTGAAGAGACGCATCACCTCCTTTAGTACTAAATATTCTTTGTAGGATCATAGGCTATCACTGGAATTATTACGTCGCATACCAGTGACTACTCCATGAAACTGATTGACGATAATATAGTTGCTTGATCTGTGAACGTGAACTTTGGCTATATGGACATGTGCATGAAGCAGACCCTGCTCACCAGGTGGTCTCTACAGAAGATAACCTTAAGTGGAGGAGGCCAAGGGGAAGACCCCGAACTTATGGCTGAGGCAAGTTGGCCAACCTTAGGATAGGATACTTGATATGGTCCAGGCAGATGCATTGAGCCTCGCCCAGGAGGATACCCTGGAGTGAAGGAAGGGGGTGTGTGCAGCTACGCGCTGTCACAGCATATGCCCCCATTGATTGATTGATAGTTATTGAATTTAATATTCTCGTAGGTTCTTAGACTCAATCAAAGTTTACTTATAAGCATTATGATATACAATATTTGATATGATATGATATGATATGCAATATTTATATACAATCAGAATGAATAGAAATGGTGTTTTTGAATCCTTGATGTTAGATTCACAGATATTTGGATATATAAAAGTCTAGCCTGCCCGCATCTATACTGAAGTACGTTTTCTTTTTACCCAGATTCTTAATTAAAGAATATGATCACGGTGAACAGTAATTATTCTACTGTATAGTAGAAAGTCAATACATTAGGATATGTTCACAATAGGTGTTGCTGTTTTCAGTGAATTCCTGCTATTAAATAACATTTTAGTTACGTTGGTAATAGAGTGTAAGCGAATGATAATAGGGGACAATTTTTGGATAGTATTTATGTGTAGTGTGTTCCTGAAGGGTAAAATACTTAGTAAGGAAGGGATTCTAAAATTAGAGACATACATACATACATACTTACATACATGTAAAGACCGAGTGATCCACATGAAGCGCGGATGCGGTCTCACATCCAATTGGCGGCATTCCAGGCGTTAAGAGCTGTCTCACTTAGATACACACTAAGCTATTTTTGTATTAGTGACTTCTCGGGTATTGGAGGGGAACTCAACAAATGCCCACTTCATACTGGTGATGGGGTCCTATGTTTAATTATATTGTATTGTATTCTAATTGTATTGGGTATTATTGAACAGTCTCACACCACAGTCTTAATGTAGGTAGAAGTGATTATCTTCTTAGTCATGAGAGAAAATTGGAGGTGTGGTGGAGTGGCCTTGCCACTGGATAGGTATTCCAATGGACCCGGGTTCAAATCCCGATATGTCAATGGGAAGATATTATTGGGATTGAATTTGTGCTGTACCTAGTATCAGTGCATTACCACAAAGCCCACCGATATGCCAAAACAAATACCCTCATTGTTCCCTGATTAAATAGCACTGTATGAATATTCCCATATTCAAAATATGCTATAGGTGGACAATGCCTAGTGAGTTCACTACTCAATAGGTGGCATTCTGAGAGTGAGGGTCTGAGTCTGGAGGGTGAGACAATGAAGCACTTGAACGAAGCAACCAGCCGCTTCAGAGATGGAGCTGCTTCGAGCCATGAATGGATGCTTCACATGTCTCACTCTCCAGACTGGAACGAGACCTCACGGGCTTCACCTTGTTGAGCGGTGGAATGTACAGGCTCTCAGCCTATGCCCGAGAGGGCATATAGAAAATATAGAAAACAAAAAAAAATCTGTATTACTCTTCAATACAAGCACCAAGCAGAGCAAGCAATATGAGGAACTACAGTATATGATTCACAGTGTGTGTGTTTATTTATTTATTTTTCAGTACAAATACAAAGACTATGGGGAACATATGGCTGAACTCCATACACTTACAGAACACATTTGAAAGTAAGTAACACACTTAATGCAAGATAGAGACGTTGAGTATGCTACACATATAACACAGAATTACATTAAATATTGCATTAGATAAACGTTAAATATAGTATTGTATACAGACACAAATAAAATCACTTCTAGATACTAGATTGTATACTCGAAATCTAGCACAAAATACTTTAGTAGCATATAGACTATAAGGACATTAATGACAATGGCAAAATGGAAATCACAGTTAAAACATGAGTACCAACAACACTAACAAGATGTATAACTATTATGAATAATTTAAAAATTAAAATCCATTGGATAGTGCAAGTGGTGTAGATATTAGAAATAATATAGTTACAGCTCGAAAATAAAAATTTTCTAAAGAACATACCTTCTCTATTGATGGGTGCTTGCCGCTAGATGGAGTAAGTATCAGGGGCCTACAACAACAAGCAGAGAGTCGACCCACCTTTATTAGTTACTCGTTGGTGCAGCCTGTAGATTCTAGAAGTTCAGACCTTAGTATCCCACCAGCTAGGAGGAGGGTTATACGATTGTCAGTGTCGCTCCCATCTCGCTCTCGTTTGTTCGTCCATACAATTGTTTGCTCATTCTGTGTACCATAGAACTTGGAAAGCTTACCGAGTGGCATAATTAAACTTAATTAGCAAAATAAGAGTGTTATTTAGTTCATCATATAAATAAGTAAACAAGTAAAACCTGCAATTGAAAATGTAATAGGACCGAAGTATAAACCAAATTGTCATTGTAATAATTATATGCAATTTAAGGGACAACACATTTGTGATTTGGACATAAATCAATAGACTTCTATGCAGACAAAGATACGAAACTTAAAAGGCTATAATTAGAAAAAAAAATATCAATCAAGATAGTACGGGTTGCTTCCACTATAGGCAAGATGTCGACTGTTCCTTAAGGTGAGTGCTTGTTTTTTTGTTAAGCTTTGCAAATGATATATTTAGACTTTCGCCTACATGTTCAGTCATGAGCCATAGTACCTGCTCATCCATTTGAATCCGTATTGAACCAAAGCGAAACCATCCAATATTCTGTCTTGATAGCGTCATGCATAAGTGCGCGGAATTTAGGTGTGAGTATCCTAGGTTCGAGTCCTTGGAGTGCCACATGTATTTGTTGATTTCATTAATTGAGTTTAGAAGTGAAGTTGGTTGGTGAAAAAATATAATATCCCAGAGGCTTCACAGCATTAAGGGGACATGGGCCGGTTTTCTGGACCACTTTCTCCCTCATGTTCAGCCCCATTAGTTTTCAGATGTTAAGATGTTTGCCCCATTAGTTGGTCGATCTTAAGACCTTTCGCCCCATTTCTACGTCAATATTTAGACCTTTCGTGCTATTTCGGTGTCAATTTTTTCCCTGGCGAACGATAGTGAGCCTATAATGTTGGAAGAATCGGCCTTCGGCCGGAAAATGTTTCTACCAAAAACTGTACAAATTAATATAGAAGGGGGATCTAATGGATGTTTTTTTTAAATTTGATGGAGGTCTAGGGAGAAAACTAGAAACAATAATTAATTCATGCAAAAATCGCCCATAAAGTGAACCATCCCCCCATAAAGAATCAAAGATTCAAAGGGGTTTGCAGGTATTATGGCTCAAGACTGTACTGTACAGTTAATTCACAGGTACCATTCAAGACTAGAGCAGCTTTAGATATAAATTAAAGAGACTCGGTGATTTTTTTTTTTGTTTTTTATGCAGTCTTGTCTTGGTTCAACCAGCGGGGGTTTGTGGGCAGCAGGCCCCACCCATAATACTAGGATAGGTAAGGTAAGGTTGTTAGGTTAGGGTTAAACAGGCTGTCCGGGGTCTCTTTTTCAGTTTTTACCCAGCCTTATTTACCAAATTTTCTTTATATCTTCTCAAGGAATATAGTGTTTTATTGTTTTTTGTTCATGGTTTGAGTGGAGGATATTCATTAACTTGCCCATTACCCATCAATCTGAAGATACGGCGTCATTTGGCGCCATTTATTGGATGAATCGTGCTTTTACATTACTGTAGGTAAAGAAATTGAGGGGTCAATTGTATAGATGATGGGATGAGGGGAGCACCCCTCACCCTTCCTTAAGTTATTGTCATACTCACATATGTTGAAATGTAAGGGGGCACATTTTGAAAAAAACAGGTTGCCGGTACTTTGTTTTGGTGAGTAACGGTCGCGCCGCCTCCTAAAAAAACAAAAAGGAAAACGAGGTCAAGTCGATGGAATGCTTTGTTTATATTCGGGATTTTGGGTTTAATTCTAGTTTCGCTTTCACAGCATACTCATAAATTTCTATGGCTACTTTAGAGTTGTCATATACCATACTTAATTCCTATATGTGTCCAAAGCGGCGGAAATGCATTATAAGGAATTATACCTACTGTAAAAAAAAATATATATTTTCTCCCCATATGCGGCACCATAGTTATTACATAATACTAGGTTAGGTTAGGTAAGGTTGTTAGGTTAGGCTAATGTCGTTAATGTAGTTTATTATCATTATATTACGTCTTTTACCCAGCAATTTCCCTGATCTTCATAGTTGGTCGGGAAGCTATGCCTTTACAACGGCGCCTCCCTTTTGTCGCTGTGTACGTGAAACTAGAATTTTACCGGATTTTGATTATATTTGGTGTTAGTTTTCGGTGGAATCGTGTTTTTTCAAGTTGTTGATAACGAAATTCCTCCATGGGACTACTGTATAATTCCTCCATGGGACTACTGTATAATTCCTCCATGGGACTACTGTATAATTCCTCCATGGGACTGTATAATTCCTCCATGGGACTACTGTATAATTCCTCCATGGGACTACTGTATAATTCCTCCATGGGACTACTGTATAATTCCTCCATGGGACTACTGTATAATTAGAAAAATATGGCAAGTCTATAGGCCCCTAGGTAAATGGATAATATTCAAGGACACTAGTGCGACGTTATGAGAAACAATTTATTAGGGAAAATAGGCACCAATAGATTCGCCATATTTTTCTCCATATATCCGCATGGAGGATTTGCGTTATCAACAAATTGAAAAATACCCACTTCACAGACAAATATACCAAAAATCTAAGTCAAAGCGGGGGTGTGGGGGCGGCAGCCCCCTATAATACTAGGTTAGGTTAGGTAAGGTTGTTAGGTTAGGCTAATGTCCTTTCAAAGTGATATAGGGTAGTAAACACTAGGATAGCCTATACCCGGTCAGAGGTAAGAAGAAGAAGAGTCAGTATAACTCCATTTATTGGTCACCAATTATTTTGACATATTTGAAGACAGATATGGAATCTATATGCTCTAAGCATCATATTAAAATTAGTTTCAACCCTCGGCAAAACCTATTAAAAAAACCGGTAACAACATGTCTACCTACCGTAAAACGGTTGTCAATACTCTCTTATAGACGGCGCGGCTTTCAGCGACGCCATTTTTTCGTGAACTGGAGAGCTTTATCCTTCAACTTTTGTAATACTATCACGCCATCTGCCAATCCTCATTGGAAATACTGAGTTTCATTTCCTAACTCCTGCGCAATACGACGTCACGAGACACTTCTGGATTCTTATTGGGGTTTTTTCTGACCACGTCATTAAACTCATAGATTCCGTCACGCATACAACCAGCAACCTATCAGGTGAGTTTATTGACCTTGATTACGTCATTGCACTGAACCAATCACAGATACACACCTTCATTTAAGTCTCTCCTCACTTTAGTCATGGACGCCACTTGTAATGGTTGTTCACCCCTCCCACATTCATTGATTATTGACACTACAAGGAACAATAGTGCAGCCCTTAAGGTTTTTTCTGACCATGGTTGTTTGCCTACCTCTGTTTCCTGCAAACTCTGCTCAAACGAATGTTACTATTATGAACCGGCAGACCAGTGGCGATGCGGTCATTATTGGTTTTTAAATAAAACCACTACTCGTCGTAACTCCTTGTCGAAAACGTGGACGCATCTCTTCCCCACCTACTCCCTCCACATCTCAATAAGGTATGCAATTACGCTTTCATATTTTCGCGGGTTTAAAAACGGCGAAAACAAAATTATGTAAGCAAAACTTGGCTCGTGTTTTAAGGTATTTCCGTAATTGTTTAATCGAAGTCCTCTTTTTTTCTAGTTATTAAAAACGTATTCTATGGTGTATTATATGATACATAGAAGCAATAGAACTGTTCAAATGACCTGGGAAGTGTATATTAAACCAAATACAAAACTTTGAATAATGAGGTAAGAGATATGTGTTTTCTATCACTTTTCATCCCAAGACCAGTGGGGGTCTGGGGGCAGCAGCCCCCAGGATGCCCAGGTTACCTTAGGTTAGGTTAGGTTAGGTTAGGTTAATGACCAGCTATGTAAATACAGTAGTGAACATTTGGTTTAGTCTGTGCTCAAAAATCCATTTTCTTTAGCAGGCCATACACTAAACAATTACCCCCTTTTCACAGACAAATACACAAACAATCTGTCAAAGATGCAAATAGCGGGGGTGTGGGGGCAGCAGCCCCCACCCATAATACTAGGATAGGTTAGGTAAGGTTGTTAGGTTAGGCTAATGTCCTTTCAAAGGGGTATAGGCTTGCAAACACTATGATAGATTAACATGAGCCAAAAATCGAAATTAGGTTAGTGTAATTTGTTTACTCTTAAAACTCGCAAAATCAGAGCCAACTTTTCCCAAAACTTGGCTCGGGTTTTCCAATATTCGGGTTATATGGCTTTGCAATTTCGGGAAACCTGAGCCAAATTTCTAAATGAGGTTACTGTCGCAATTTTGGGAAACCTGAGCCAAATTTCTAAATGAGGTTACTGTCATTTGTTTGTTTACAAACTCGCAAAATCCGAGCCAGCTTTGGCCAAAACTTGGCTCGGGTTTTCGAAATATTGGGTTTTAGGCCTTTGAAATACCTTCAAACCCGAGCCAAGTTTTGCTTGAATACGTTTGTATCGCCGTTTTACGCATTTAACCCCTCATTTTCCCTGTACTTCATAGCCCTCCCCACTATCGGGTGGCGTGTCTTAAGATCGTTGTATAATGGGGAAAACGGTTTCGCCGAGGGTTCTAATTATTTCTAAACACTATATATTGATGAAAACTAACAGGGAAAAATAAAAAAATCCATGGGATAATTGGTGACCAATAAATGGAGTTTTTCCGAAGAGTCCTGCAGTAGTCTCCTTGAATGCTACCGGTAAATGTTTATCACCAACCAGTGACGAGTTTTTCAGGTTATTTTTTGTTTTTTCTTTGATACAGTGTTGTTTAATACCAAGGACTGTCGCATTTTACTATTTTCCCATTATCCATCAATCTTAAAACACGGCCCTCGATAGTGGGGAGGGCTATGAAGATCAGGGAAATTGAGGGGTAAAAGGGGTAATATTGGAAGAACTCTGTAAATACAATATTGAAAAGTAACAAAATCTGAAAATGGAAAAACCCGAGCCAAGTTTTGACCAAACTTGGCTCGGGTTTTGCAATTTTTCAGAGTCCAAAATCACAGTAACCTCATTTTGAAAGTTGGCTCGGGTTTTGTTGTTTTTCAACGTGGATAAAGCCAGTAAGAATGTGGTTAACATTAGCCTAACCTAACCTAACCTAACCTAGTATAATGGGTGGGGGCTGCTGCCCCCACACCCCCGCTAAATCCATGAAATCCGAGCCAAGTTTTGTCATTAACCTAACCAATTAACCTAACCTAACCTAACCTAGGATTATGGGGTTAACATTAGCGTAACGTAACCTAAGCTAGTATTATGGGTGGGTGCTGCCGGCCGCACACCCCCGGTAAATCCCTTAAATCCGAGCCAACTTTTGCCATTAACCTATCCAAAGAATCTAACATTACCTTCACCTAACACCTAGTACATCTCGCATAGACGACATACCTTAATAAGAGGCTGAAGAGGTTGATGCAGTAGGTTGAGAGGCTGAAGAGGTTGTTGTTGTTGTTGTTCCCTAAGCTGCCTGGCCGAACAGCCCCGAGTCCCTGAGGAAGGCCATGGCCACGATCGGGCTTTCCCACAGAGCTCTCATTGAGTGTAGGTTGTGTTGTTGGCGTAAGTGGTTGTGTGAAATGCAGTCTTCTATGATGTGTTTAATGGTATGGGGTGCTGTGTTACATCCCGGGCAGGCGTCGACAACGGAGTCATCCAGTCTCTTCAGATAGCTCAGGAGAGCTGGATGGTGTCCGCATCTCAGCCTGGCCAGGTGGACACTGTCCTCACGAGAGAGGGAGGATTCGGAAGGATGGATTTCGGGAGGTCGTGCATGCAGCTGCGTGTTGTCTGTGAGTGAGTGGATGGATTGGCGAGAGATATGAGTATGGATGTGCTTCTGGAAGTTGGTTCGGGGTGGGCAGGGAGGGAGAGAGGACAATAATTGTGTGTGATACCGTGTGCTGGGTGTTGTTTTGATATTTCTTGGTGTCTGTGGGTGTGTTGCCATGTAGTTTAGTGGGTGGTCTTGGTTCGTGGAGGCTGCTGCCAGGAATTGAGTGCCTCTCATGTCCAGATGGTCTTTGACTTTGAGGATTTTGGTTTCTTGATGTTAATGATCTGTGGGTATAGTAGCTGTGCAGCCTGTAATGATCTTCAGGGCTTTGTTTTGAATAGTCTGTAAGGTCTTATGATGTGTTTCAGCTAGGTTAGAAGCCCAGGCTGGGCTTGCGTATTCCATTACTGATCTTATGTATTGTTTATATACTGTGGTGGTAGTTTCTTTGTTGTGTCCAAATTGTGTGTGAGCAAGTGAGCTGAGGGCGTTAAGTCTGGGTGTCAGTTTCTGTTTAATGTTTGTTGTGTGCTGTTTGAATGTCATATGAGTATCATATGTTACTCCTAGGATTTTGGGTGTGTGTGTATGTGTTAGGGGTGTGTTGTTTATGGTGAGTTGAGGGATGTATTCGTGTTCACCTGTCCAGCTTGTGAGCAGGGTTGCGGTGGATTTGGCTGGGGCTAGATTAAGTCTGTTTGTAGTGCACCAGCCATGTAGTGTGTTGAGATAGGGTTGAAGGAGATCTGTTGCTCTTCTTGGGTCATGGTGTGTGCATGTGAGTGTTATGTCATCTGCATAGGAGGCTAAGTTTATTTGGGGAGTATTGGGTGTAGTTATATCGTGCATGTACAGATTGAAGAGTGCGGGCGATAGGACGGATCCTTGTGGGACTCCGTTTGGAAAGTTTCTGATTTTAGATGACTGACCGGCAATAGATACGTGTGCACATCTGCCTGCTAGGAAGTTGGCCAGCCACCTTTTTGTGTTGTTGTGCATGTTAGTGTTGTAGATTTTGTTTGTTAGGTTGTGGCGTGGGATGGCATCGAAGGCTTTACTAATGTCGAGTGTGGCTAATAGTGATCTGTGTGGTGGTCTAGCCGAGTTGATGCCGTCAAAAGCTCTTTGTGTAAGGTCTGTGAGAAGAGTGTTTGTGGAGTGCAGTGGCCTAAAGCCATGTTGTGTTGGAGCTAGGGGTAGGTCGGGTGTAATTAGTTGTAATACTAAGCGTTCCATGACTTTGGAGGGGGAGCAAAGGAGTGTGATGGGGCGGTGCGAGGAGGGTAGCGTGGGGTCTTTGTTGGGTTTGGGGAATGTGATGATGATACCATGCTTCCAAATGTATGGTATTGTGTTGTGTGAATAGCTGTAGTTTGATATGTTAGTGAGTGTTTGTATGCCTTGTGGTCCCAGGTGTCTGAGGTGTATGTTGCTTATGTTGTCTAGGTCACAGGCGGGTGAGTGCTTGAGATTGTTGATGATATGCTTTGTCTGGTGATTGGTGAAGGGTGTATAGTCAGGGTCTGTGGGGAATTGTCTCTTACGTCGGATGACACGTCGGTCGTCTTTGTGAGGTTTTAGGTGGCTGACATGTGAGAAGTGATTGATGAGAGTGTTTGCTTGTTGTTTACATGAAGGAGTAGAGTCTGTTGTTGTGATTGCAGCATGTGATTGTGTTGTGTTGCTGTTGGAAAGTGTGATGCTGTTTAGTGTTTTGTAGAGTTTTTTGGGGTTTGTTTTGTGATCAAGTGTTTGTAGGAAGTTATTCCAATTTAGTTTTTGTTGTTCTTGTATTTTGTTGTTAGTTTGGGTGTTGAGTGCTTGAATTTGTTGTGTGATGTCTTGTGTGTGGGGTGCTGGGGAGTGTTTCAGTGTGTCGCGTTGTCTGATGAGGTTTTGAATTTCTGGTGTGAAGTTGGGGTTGTGTCTTTTTCTGTTACCTCTTGGAATGTGTTTCTTGTCAGCGTTTTGGATAGTTTTATTGAGTATGTGTACAGCATTGTTGATGTTAGTGATGGGTGTACTGTTTAGAGTTGTGAAGTGTTGTTCTGTCTCATTTGTAAATGCTTCCCAGTTAGCTCTTTTATAATTGGTGTATGTGTGTTTGTGGCAAGCTGGGGTGAGTCTGGTTTTGGTGGTGATAATGATCGGGAGGTGGTCAGAGCCTAAGGTTCTGACCACCCTCCAGGATGTTGTGGGGGCGAGTTCTGGGGAGCAAAAGGTGATGTCTGGAGATGATGGGTTATAGAGGGCTTGGTGAGGAATATGGGTATGTTGATGGATGTCGTTAAGGATGATGAGGTTATCTGTTTGGTTTTGTAGTACCAGCCCTCTGTCTGTGTCGGGGTTGTCGACAAACCAGGCCGACGTCTTGGCGTTGAAGTCACCACCCAGGATGATGTGTGGGGTGTTTGTGATGTGTTGTAAGTGTGGTCTGTATTCATTTGGTACTGTAGGGGATGTTTGGGGAGGGATGTATGTGTTTATGATGGTTATGTTGGATTTGTTGCCAGTGCGTATTTTAATTGATTGTATTTCTGTTGTGTTATCATTTGGGGGGAGGAGGGATTTGGTTTGTACACTGGTTACTATGTATGATATTTCATTGTGTACCAGGGTGATGAGTCCACCGCCCCCGCCGACAGCCCGGTCTTGTCTGATGGTGGTGAAATTATGAAATGTGGGTGTTTTTTGTGATGTGCGGAGTTTTGTTTCTTGTAAGATGGCAATGTGTATGTTGTGTTGTTTGATGAAGTGTGAGAGTTCGTGTTTCTTTGTGTTAATGCCATCTATGTTCAATTGGAGAATGTTAATGTTATGTCCACGATGTATGTTGGGTGCTGCTGCACGAGGATGGGGTGGGGGTGAGGGTGGGGGTGAGGGAGGGGCTGGAGGTTGGGATGGGTGAGGTGGGGGTGGGGATTGGGGAGCAGGAGATGGGGGTTGGAATGGATTAGGATGGGGTGTGGTGTGCTGAGTTGAGGATGTGGATAGTATGGGAAGGTTAGGTGGGTTAGGGAGGAGAGGTGGACGGGTTTTAGGGGGGGGGAGTGGAACATATGGGAAGGCTAGGTGGGTTGGGGAGGAGAGATGGATGGGTTTTAGGCGAGGGATTTGACTGGGAGAGGGAGGGGCATGAGGAACAGGTCCAGGTGTTCGTGTAGTGTTTCTTGGAGGCAAGTGTTGTACAGGTGAAGTGGGTCCAGTTCCTGCATGAATTGCAGAGAACTGAACCCTTAGTGTGGCGACTCGAAGTGATGGGTTTTGAGCAAGTTGGACATATGTATGTGTACGTGGGTCCTGGGTTGCTCTCAATGTCTCCGGCTAGAAGAAGTCTTCGAGAAATGACAGCCGGAGAGTCATTTCTCGGTGTAGGAAAAACTGTGTGATGTGTGTGTGTGGTGTGAGAGGTGTGGAAATTCCCGGCGCGACCGAAGCCACTCCAAGGACCCGTGCCCCCAGGGGGGGGCAGGGGATAGTTGTGACGGTTTGGCTCCCGAAACTGCTCCCCGCGGCCGGCTTCCGGTTGTCCTCCACTGGTCGATTGATCTTGTCTCCGGCCGTGGAGGGTCGGCAGCCATCCGCGGTTGGCAGCTCCGGGAGGTGGTCCCACGGCGTAGACGCCGCCACATCAGGACGGGCTGAAGAGGTTGATGCAGTAGGTTGAGGAAGTTGAGGTGGATCGTCAGGAAGTTGAGGTGGATCGTCAGGAAGTTGAGGTGGATCGTCAGGAAGTTGAGGTGGATCATCCGGTTCGTCGTCCAAATCCGGTCGGTCAGACTGAGGAAGAGGGTCAGGTCGGTGAGACTGAGGAGGGTAGAGTTTTGCCGCTTCAATCAAAAAGTTATGGTAGGCGTGGCGTTAATACTTCTTGATAAACATGTAATGCCCAAGGTATTGGGAGAGATATTGTGGACGGATACCAGGGCGTTTAATGTACTCCTTTACATCTCGCCACAGCCTTTCTTCATTTTGGGTATGTATGTGTGGATTGTCAGGATCAAGAAAATTGAGGCTGTGGTTGACTGTCCAGTGATTATATCCTCGCTGATCTAAGGTCGCATACGCTCTCCAACAGTCCGAATAAATTGTAGAACCAGGCCTGATATATTTGAGTATGATAGGGAAAAGAGTTTCCCTATTGCGTGTTTTTTTTCTGAATTATCCCCTATTAGTGGAACGATGAATCTGTTTTTTGACACTCTCTCTATTCCACCAAACAGCCAATATTGTTCTAAGTGCCGCCCAACGTTGAACTTTGCCTTCACAACAAATGTCTCGTCTATTTCAACGAAGACACCTTCACCCCCGATTGGCTGCTAGTTTTCAAACCAATAATTGGTCACCTCACAAGAAAAAAATCTCCAATCTACACTCGTTTTCCTGGATATGTTCAAATGTAAAGTAGCTTTTGCATGCGAGAAATCCTTTTGCACAATTTTTTTTATAAAACCAAGCACCTGCCAGGCCTGTAACTTGGTTTGGTGTAAAATAATGCCTTTGTAATGGGACACACTATATCTACAAACACGGCGTTTTTTTGTTTTGTTAAGAAAGAAGGAGTAATTGCAAATCCACTGATTCCTGTCTGTCTCCATTTGTTATCAATACCAATCTGCGAGTACGCTGTCTTTCACAATTGGGACACGCTACACTATTGGGCAAAACACCGTGGTCTTCAAACACTTTAAGGCTAGGAATGTTCTCAAAATGCGTAGTCTTAATAATAACGTTGGGTGTAGGATTACAGCCACCACATACGAGCTCCATCATGAGACTGATCCGGGAAATAAAAATACCAAACTACAAAAAATTACCTGAACAAATCGTAGCACATACGACCTCCGTCTTCGGGCTCCATGTTCAAACTGAGCCGGGCTGGCCTGGTGAGGGGCGTGCCGCGTGACGTGATGACTGAAAGAGTGTGTGATTGGTTGGAAATTTGATGGAAGGCTGTGATTCGTTCCATGAGTGACGAGAAGCATTGTGATTGGTTCATGCTATGGTTCATGATTCATAAAAGACCGCTAGGTGTAGTGACGTTCGACTGAAAGCTTGAGGGTAAGAGCTCCCGAACGACAGCCATTGTTTACTATTGCGCCGCGGCCATCGACAGGGAGATATTTTCTACAGTTTCTCGTATTTCATTGATAACGAATCTGCGACGGTAAGTACATGTACACCAACAAAGTATCTTTCATGAAAGTGATAACACAATAATAATCATGGATGGGGCCCGTCACTGGTTGGTGATAAACATAAACCGGCCCCTATTATCCGTAAAAAACAAATTCTAATAGTGTGGCGCAAGACATCTTTAATTATATCAATTTATCTTTAGTATGCCATGTAATTATATATAATTATCAGCCACATGTGTGTGCATCCTTGAATAACCAATAGCTATGTATATTAATGTTGATAATGTGTGAATAATGTGAATTTAACAACACATTCTCGTATGAATTTGTGGGGCAGGTGGTGCAAGGATTGTCCGATTATGGTTTAAATGTAATTATGTATTCTGGTACACAATGAAGGTACAGTCACGAGCCATAATACATTCACATCCATTTGAACCTGTATCGAACCCAAGCGAGACAATCCAGTGTTCCGTTATATCCAAGAGGCTTCAAAGATTCAAATTGGTGTTCGGTTATTATGGCTTATAGTGCCTGAACCGATACTGATCAAGGTTCATCTAACCTAAATTCGTCCACTAGTTTGGGACATTTTGAGTGATACAAAATGGACAAACGACTAAAAGTAACTACTTTTACCTACTCTACAGAAGTCTTTTTTAGCGAACATATATTATTAACTAATAATTATATGAAATTGTTTTGACCGGTTGCAAACGAGACAAGACAGTTAGACAGCAGGGTATAATTCTAGCGGTGGCTCAAACTCTATTTGGATATTAACAACATTTCTGGTTATCTTTATCCTTTATCCTTATTTAATGGTTGTTGATACTATAAATCGGAGCATTTTCGTTTTATAATTGTACTAGGTTAGGGAAGGTTAAGTGGTTCGGCTAATATAACACTATATTGCACCACATCTTTAAAACATGAAATATAAAGTAAGTGTAGTTAGACAGCAGTTGGCAGGTTAGTTGTGTTTGATGAAGGGAGTGTTGTTAGACAGCAGTTGGCAGGTTAGTTGTGTTTGATGAAGGGTGTGTTGTTAGACAGCAGTTGGCAGGTTAGTTGTGTTTGATGAAGGGAGTGTTGTTAGACAGCAGTTGGCAGGTTAGTTGTGTTTGATGAAAGGAGTTAGACAGCAGTTGGCAGGTTAGTTGTGTTTGATGAAGGGAGTGTTGTTAGACAGCAGTTGCAGGTTAGTGTGTTTGATGAAGGGGTGTGTTAGAAAGCAGTTGGCAGGTAGTTGTGTTTGATGAAGGGAGTGTTGTTAGACAGCAGTTATAGTTGTGTTTGATGAAGGGTGTGTTGTTAGACAGTAGTTGGCAGGTTAGTTGTGTTTGATGAAGGGAGTGTTGTTAGACAGCAGTTGGCAGGTTAGTTCTGTTTGATGAAGGGAGTATTGATAGACAGCAGTTGGCGGTTAGTTCTGTTTGATGAAGGGAGTGTTGCTAGACAGCAGTTGGCAGGTTAGTTGTGTTTGATGAAGGGAGTGTTGTTAGACAGCAGTTGGCAGGTTAGTTGTGTTTGATGAAGGGAGTGTTGCTAGACAGCAGTTGGCAGGTTAGTTGTGTTTGATGAAGGGAGTGTTGTTAAACAGCAGTTGGCAGGTTAGTTGTGTTTGATGAAGGGAGTGTTGTTAGACAGCAGTTGGCAGGTTAGTTGTGTTTGATGAAGGTGTGTTGCTAGACAGCAGTTGGCAGGTTAGTTGTGTTTGATGAAGGGAGTGTTGCTAAGTTGTGTTTGATGAAGGGAGTGTTGCTAACAGCAGTTGGCAGGTTAGTTGTGTTGATGAAGGGAGCGTTGCTAGACAGCAGTTGGCAGGTTAGTTGTGTTTGATGAAGGGAGTGTTGCTAGACAGCAGTTGGCAGGTTAGTTGTGTTTGATGAAGGGAGTGTTGTTAAACAGCAGGTGACAGGTTAGTTCTGTTTGATGAAGGGAGTGTTGTTAGACAGCAGATGGTAGGTTAGTTCTGTTTGATGAAGGGAGTATTGTTAGACAGCAGTTGGCAGGTTAGTTCTGTTTGATAAGGGAGTGTTGTTAGACAGCAGATGGCAGGTTAGTTCTGTTTGATGAAGGGAGTGTTGTTAGACAGCAGTTGGGGAGTGTTGTTAGACAGCGTTATAGACAGCAGTTGGCAGGTTAGTTGTGTTTGATGAAGGGAGTGTTGTTAGACAGCAGTTGGCAGGTTAGTTGTGTTTGATGAAGGGTGTGTTGTTAGACAGCAGTTGGCAGGTTAGTTGTGTTTGATGAAGGGAGTGTTGTTAGACAGCAGTTGGCAGGTTAGTTCTGTTTGATGAAGGGAGTGTTGCTAGACAGCAGTTGGCAGGTTAGTTCTGTTTGATGAAGGGAGTGTTGTTAGACAGCAGTTGGCAGGTTAGTTGTGTTTGATGAAGGGTGTGTTGTTAGACAGCAGTTGGCAGGTTAGTTGTGTTTGATGAAGGGAGTGTTGTTAGACAGCAGTTGGCAGGTTAGTTGTGTTTGATGAAGGGAGTGTTGTTAGACAGCAGTTGGCAGGTTAGTTGTGTTTGATGAAGGGAGTGTTGTTAAACAGCAGTTGGCAGGTTAGTTGTGTTTGATGAAGGGAGTGTTGTTAGACAGCAGTTGGCAGGTTAGTTGTGTTTGATGAAGGGAGTGTTGCTAGACAGCAGTTGGCAGGTTAGTTGTGTTTGATGAAGGGAGTGTTGCTAGACAGCAGTTGGCAGGTTAGTTGTGTTTGATGAAGGGAGTGTTGCTAGATAGCAGTTGGCAGGTTAGTTGTGTTTGATGAAGGGAGTGTTGCTAGACAGCAGTTGGCAGGTTAGTTGTGTTTGATGAAGGGAGTGTTGTTAAACAGCAGGTGACAGGTTAGTTCTGTTTGATGAAGGGAGTGTTGTTAGACAGCAGATGGTAGGTTAGTTCTGTTTGATGAAGGGAGTGTTGTTAGACAGCAGATGGCAGGTTAGTTGTGTTTGATGAAGGGAGTGTTGTTAGACAGCAGTTGGCAGGTTAGTTTTGTTTGATGAAGGGAGTGTTAGACAGCAGATATCAGGTTAGTTCTGTATGATGAAGGGAGTGTTGTTAGACAGCAGTTGGCAGGTTAGTTGTGTTTGATGAAGGGAGTGTTGTTAGACAGCAGATGGCAGGTTAGTTCTGTTTGATGAAGGGAGTGTTGCTAGACAGCAGTTGGCAGGTTAGTTGTGTTTGATGAAGGGAGTATTGTTAGACAGCAGTTGGCAGGTTAGTTCTGTTTGATGAAGGGAGTGTTGTTAGACAGCAGATGGCAGATTAGTTCTGTTTGATGAAGGGAGTGTTGTTAGACAGCAGTTGGCAGGTTAGTTCTGTTTGATGAAGGGAGTGTTGTTAGACAGCAGATGGCAGATTAGTTCTGTTTGATGAAGGGAGTGTTGTTAGACAGCAGATGGCAGGTTAGTTCTGTTTGATGAAGGGAGTGTTGTTAGACAGCAGTTGGCAGGTTAGTTGTGTTTGATGAAGGGAGTTTTTATAGACAGCAGTTGGCAGGTTAGTTGTGTTTGATGAAGGGAGTTTTTATAGACAGCAGTTGGCAGGTTAGTTGTGTTTCAGGACGTGAGTGTAGTTAGACAGCAGTTGGCAGGTTAGTTCTGTTATAGGAAGGGAGTGTTGTTAGACAGCAGTTGGCAGGTTAGTTCTGTTATAGGAAGGGAGTGGCCTGACCATATTAAGGGGACGTATTAGTTTTTTTATGGACACCTTTCTCCATCATGCTTGGACCCATTTGTTATGAGATTTTAAGACGTTTACATCATTAGTTTGACTATATTTTAATCTTTTGCTCCATATTGTTGTCAATATTAAGGACTTTCGAGCCATTTCGGTGTCGATTTTTTCCTGGCGAGCGGTAGCGATCCTGTAATTTTAAGGGGAACCGGCCTTCGGCCAGGACATTTTTCTACCTAAAAATGAACAAACTAAAAGGGGGTGTTGGGAGTGTCTTTTTAACCTTGATGACAACTTAACGAGGAAACTAAAAATAAATGACTGAATAGACCAAAAATAACATAACGTCACCATGGATTTGGTGACCTAATTAGATTTTCCGATATAGCCTATTCAGTTAATTACTAGGGAGCCCTCAGATGTTTCGTTTACAGGCATTAAGGGGTTAGGGGGTATTTTTGGTCGATTTATTTATCTATTTATTTATATATAAATTGTTTTATTTCCTCGCTAGACCTTCCAAGCTTACAAAAACACCCCTAGATCCCCATTCTAGATTAATTTGTAAAACAAATCGTAGAAAAATGTTCTGGCCGAACGCCCGTTCCTCCTAAATTTACAGGCTCGCTTTCGCTCGCCAGGACAAAATCGACACCTAAATGGCACGGCAGTTCATAATATTGATAACAAAATTAGGTGACAGTTCTTAAATTCGCCAAACTAGGGGACTGGACGTCTCGAAATCGGAAAACTAATGAGACTAAACATGAGGGAAGAAGACCAGAAAACACAACCATGGGGTTATGACTTAAAAAATAGGATATAACGATAAAAATAAAACCGATATTCCGGATGGTCTCACAGCGAAAATCCATGGAAAATGTACTGAAGCTTTTTTACTCCAGTGTTGGCTATACACTATTCCAATTAAGTAGTCTAAAACTCTTGACCATTAACCTCTATAACTCACAAACGACTAGCGTACTCGCGCTAATATTTCTACCATTTGGGAAGGGTTAGCCAAGGAATAGGTGCGGAAATTTACAGCTCATTTGTTCACGCCCTTTTTGAGTTACAGAGGTTATGGGTCACAATTTCTGGACTACTAATTTGGAACAGGGTATAGTATGGGGAATAATCCCTATATTAGGATATCTTGATTCAATCATGGGCATGGAATAAAGATCATCATGTGGCATTATAATATATGATCAGTGGTCTGAGATGTTATACAATTACATGTGTATAAACAACGGCGAGACAGAAAGACTTGTAAGAATTCCATGCCATCACGACACTTCAACCCCCACCATATTGAAAGTGTACGATGATAATAATATTATCAACCCCTACTGTACCGGCGACGTCTGTTTCATGTTTTTCTAGTTATATTTTCACAATTTTGTAAAGTTTAAGAAGAATGTATGGTAGTAAAAAAGGTTGAGCGAGATAGTTCGTAGCCTGATACTTGCTGGAGGCCCTTTTTAAATTGAATATAATTGTCTAATAGTAGCCAGAATAAAGTTAAAAGGACGGCACTGGTACAGAAAGGGTATATTACTACTGCACATAATAATGATATTATTAATTTTATATTTTCTGTAATAGTGGTGTCATTCAGCTTCAGAAACATATAGCTTGGAGAAATGTTTGACGGAACTGAAAACCTCCTGCCTTATACGTTTACGCTTACGTAGTGGGACCCGCAGAGGGCCGCTCTCGGGCGGAATAATGTGCGGGGTTGTGCATGGGGGTTAATGATTAGTGATAGGATCAGGATTAGGGATGTAATGACGTGATCCTAGTTCTAAAAGAATCAAGAGTGGGACTACTAACTATATGCAATGGGGAGTGATTCTACTCTTGGATGCTGCCGGGAAAAATGATTGTCTAAATAGCTGCCTTGGAGCAGTCAACCAGGGTACCTTCTCCCTAATGCTCACTGTGGCCTTGTGGGAAATTGCGCACCTGCGTGAGCGATGATTGGCTTAATGGGTGTGACGTAATTGGGGAAATACCAGGAAAGTAAAATAACATTGGTTGATCATTTGATGTCATTTTCGAAGACAGTCTACAAAGGAGAGTGATGCTAAAACTTCACAACACCAATGGCGGAGGGTGGCGCCGGCGTATGTAGGGAGAGTATTTTTATTTTTATATATATCACCATTATAATTCATTTGTGATGGTAATGGCATATAAAGTAATTAAGTATTGGGTATAAAATATCTATAAGTCACCAACAAATGGAGGGGTCCCGCGACTGTCACCTCGTCTCCATTTACCCTACCTTATTTGTTTTAATGTTGTTTTTTAAATAATTGCCAGGGAGCGCTAGTCTTGAAAAGGATTACTCGTATATGTGTTCAGTAATGAATACCAAGTCCATGAGGCTGTCTACAATGTGTTCAAGTTTACATTCTAAATATACCAGGTTTGTTACAGTTACCAGATGTTTTTTGTCATGCACCCCCCCCCCTCCCCCCCACACACACACACATACACACATACTTAACAGTGTAGTGAAGGTAGCTGGTGGCCTTCTCATACTCTCTCCTGTACTTTCATACACATTCAACCAAACAGGATAACTTCGACATGGCAGACTATTAGTGATGTCACGCCCAGAGATATTTGAGCTGGGAAGAAATGTATCTCCCGGCAATCCCAAAGTAAAAATAAGTGTCCAAAGGTATTGGTGTTGGTGTTGTTGTTGTTTGCAACTTGTAGGCTACTCCCGCCATTCAATTCACATGCAACCTCGTGTACTACTTATTGAATGACTAGAATCGATATTATATAGGGGTTCCAAAAACGTATCCTATCATGTATTTGTTCTGGGTGAGTCATGCATAATATTATTGTCATCTGGCTCAGAACAAAGCGAATCATTTACTGGATGCTTTGTTTTCCACATTGTCAATAACGTCACATATTGTACCTCATCTACTGATTCGTTAACGTGAACCTAGTTGATAATGATGTCTACAAGTTCTCATTATATTTAAGGATTCGTGAATTTATTCTGGGTAATCATCTGTTTACATTCTCTCTGTGAAAGGTAGCAGTAGCAGGAAGCCCTGGGATTCCTGCGCAGGAATCTCATGAAGTGTAACGCAGACATCAACATTCTAGCCTTTAAAACACTTGTTCGGCCACACTTAGAATACCGCAACACCGTCTGGGATCCACACACTCACAAAATCATAAATAAACTAGAGGCCATACAAAACATAGCTGTAAGATGGATCAGACGTAATTACAGACACACTACATCTGTCACTCTGATCAAACAAGACATTAGACTAGACCCACTTGCAAGAAGACAAATACACAGATAACAAATACAATATAAAAACACTAACAACTGTAGTAGACAAAGTCAAA
This sequence comes from Paralithodes platypus, assembly GCA_032716605.1. NCBI lineage: Eukaryota > Metazoa > Arthropoda > Malacostraca > Decapoda > Lithodidae > Paralithodes > Paralithodes platypus. Next base: position 21,778,527 of record CM064523.1, on the reverse strand, counting down.
GATATATGTTTACACCCTACAAATATACGATATACGGGACGCAGCCACAACCTAAAATACCACACCTATCAGGCAAGCACGGACATGTCATTGTGTGTTATGGCGTATCTGTGTTGGTTGTATTCACGTGTGATTTTCGTTCATATACATTGGATTTATATACCAAAGACCGTCGGAAGTGAGTACTTACCGTACCTCTTTTCCAACAATAAGCTCAGTTAGTTAACATGAGGTTTTCCCCCCTATTAGTAATTGCTACCCGTAGCAAACGGTTATTGCCAAATAGAGCTTATTAATTTTGTCCTTTTATTGTCTTTAACCTCATATCCTGATCTTAATAGCTCTTCCCCACTAGTACGGTCCTTGATGTAAAACAACACTGTATATCAAAGATTTTTTTTTTTTTTTTTAGATACATTTAAACTAAAACACGTGCTTCTCACCTCGTCCTTTTATAGCAATAGTAGAGAGTTCGGTTTTGGCAGGTGTACTACGGTGTACATGGTGCGACTGTGATATTCGTGAATTTAAAATAAAAACAGTGTATGTTTTCTAAAATGCACCCCTATAATTCTACACTAATATTTCTGTAATTACATCTCCCTACCTCCAACAATGTTACTCCTTCCCCACCCCCCCCCCCCCCCCCGAGATGGCAGGGCTTGAAGGATGAGGGAAGGATGTATGTATTCACTATATGGGAAATTACCCTTCCTGTAGCGGTGCCGTCCTTTTAACTTAATTCTGGCTACGATTACACTATTGTATTCAGTTTAAAGAGGGTTTAATACGGTCTTTGAAAGGGATGCAGTCACAGGGTGTGAGGTGAGGTTTCACGGTCAGGCTATGGAGAATGTCAGCTCATTTAAGTTCATATTTCCATATTGTTGTGATATTACTGATGGTAGCTACACTAATATTGTACATTTTAGAACAATGTATTTGAGAATGATAGCAGTCCTAAGCCGGTTACAGACGAGCACTCATGTCTTCAACATTTCTACGGTAATTTTAGTTTATCCAATTATATAACTTGTACCTATATATAAATTTAGCTACCTTAACGTGCCTAAAATGATCAACCTTAAATTTAGTTTCCTATGTGGTACTAAAGAAGATGGTCCCAAAAATGTTGCCGAAAACAATATTGCCTGGCAAAAACATGATAACGGCTCTCGGCTATAAGGTGTAGAGTAATGTCGAAACTCCTAATTAGTCTTACGCATACTGCCATTATTCTCCAGCCCAAACGAGAACCTTAACTTCTTTAATAAATTTCAAATTACTCATTTCGCTTCCAGTTAGGCTACACCCTAACAATGTGTAATCATCGTTTTTAGGTTATGCTAATACATGCAGCGGCTATATTCTTGTTTCTGACGGAAAATGTATTCCCATAATATCCGATTTTTCGTTAACGTATTTAATGGGAACATTTGAAACTCATATTGTTGAGTCACTATATGCTGTAGGCTACATGACAAGTTTTCACATTTTACAACAAATATCAATAACAAAAATTCGTAATAGCCAAGTAATGAAGATTGGACATTGTAATTGACCGTCATCTGAAATATAATAGATAACGGTATAGCTAGCAACTGTTTGTATGTTCCGTTTGGTCACAGTTGAAATATAATAGATAACGGTATAGCTAGCAACTGTTTGTATGTTCCGTTTGGTCACAGTTGAAATATAATAGATAACGGTATAGCTAGCAACTGTTTGTATGTTCCGTTTGGTCACAGTTGAAATATAATAGATAACGGTATAGCTAGCAACTGTTTGTATGTTCCGTTTGGTCACAGTTGAAATATAATAGATAACGGTATAGCTAGCAACTGTTTGTATGTTCCGTTTGGTCACAGTTGAAATATAATAGATAACGGTATAGCTAGCAACTGTTTGTATGTTCCGTTTGGTCACAGTTGAAATATAATAGATAACGGTATAGCTAGCAACTGTTTGTATGTTCCGTTTGGTCACAGTTGAAATATAATCGATAACGGTATAGCTAGCAACTGTTTGTATGTTCCGTTTGGTCACAGTTGAAATATAATAGATAACGGTATAGCTAGCAACTGTTTGTATGTTCCGTTTGGTCACAGTTGAAATATAATAGATAACGGTATAGCTAGCAACTGTTTGTATGTTCCGTTTGGTCACAGTTGAAATATAATAGATAACGGTATAGCTAGCAACTGTTTGTATGTTCCGTTTGGTCACAGTTGAAATATAATAGATAACGGTATAGCTAGCAACTGTTTGTATGTTCCGTTTGGTCACAGTTGAAATATAATAGATAACGGTATAGCTAGCAACTGTTTGTATGTTCCGTTTCGTCACAGTTGAAATATAATAGATAACGGTATAGCTAGCAACTGTTTGTATGTTCCGTTTGGTCACAGTTGAAATATAATAGATAACGGTATAGCTAGCAACTGTTTGTATGTTCCGTTTGGTCACAGTTGAAATATAATAGATAACGGTATAGCTAGCAACTGTTTGTATGTTCCGTTTGGTCACAGTTGAAATATAATAGATAACGGTATAGCTAGCTACTGTTTGTATGTTCCGTTTGGTCACAGTTGAAATATAATAGATAACGGTATAGCTAGCAACTGTTTGTATGTTCCGTTTGGTCACAGTTGAAGACCCTCCTTCAACGATGTACAGTATGTGTATTTGGAAGGACGTCTACCAATTGAAAGGATACATACGATCGTAATTAATCCTTTTAGCTACCAAGTATGAGCTTAGGAAGGACGTATACCAATTAAAAGGCAACAGACTAACTTAATTAATCCTTTTAGCTGGCATATATCCCTCCTAAGCTTCATAAAATTGTCTTAATGTGCCTGAAATCAAATAAAAATAACGTCATCGGTACTGAAAGGGCTAAGAAGTACAGATCTGTGTTTCAACCTGTTGCCTCATAATATTGGGTCTGTCTAAATCATCACTATTTACGATTAACTCCTTCTTTACCGGCGACGTCTTTTTAATTTTATCCTAGCTATATTTAGACGATTTTGTGCATTTCAAAAAGGAGCTGTGGTAGTAAAAAGGGTTAAGCGAGATAGTTCGAAGTTTTTTAATTGTTGGAGACTCTTTTTAAACTGAACACAATCACCTAATAGTCGCCAGACTATTAGGGGAGATGTGGTGGAGTGGTCATGCCACTGGATTGGTAATCCAATGGACCCGGGTTCAAATCCCGATATGTCAATGGGAAGATATAATTGGGTTTGAATTTGTGCTGTACCTAGTATCAGTGCATTACCACAAAGCCCACCGAAATGCCAAAAAAATACCCTCATAGTTCCCTGATTAAATAACACTGTATGAATATTCCCATATTCAAAATATGTTACAGGGGGACAATGCCTAGTGAGTTCACTGCTCAATAGGTGGCGCTCTGAGAGTGAGGGATTGAGTCTGGAGGGTGAGACGGTGAAGCGCTTGAGCGAAGCAACCAGCCGCTTCAGAGATGGAGCTGCTTCGAGCCATGATGGATGCTTCGCATGTCTCACTCCCCAGACTGGAACAAGACCTCACAGGCTTCACCGTGTTGAGCGGTGGAATGTACAGGCTCTCAGCCTATGCCCGAGAGGGAGTAGTTGGAATATAGAAAAAAAAAATATATATATAACAAAAATAAAAAATAAATAAAGATAAAAGAACTATACCGGTAATGAATGGGTTAATCAAGTTTGTGAACGATAACATCACATACTGTAAGTACCTGCCACATTGCTGCCAGTGTTGTGACCATTAGTGTAATGGACAAATGTTGTATTCTATATTTTTTTTTTTTTTTTAAGGGGGGTCGCCTACTTGTATTTCTCTCTCTCTGGGTTGTATCCATTTAGCCCCATTCAGCCTACTGTTTTAACACTCTTATCCCCATCCAGGTGTCGATATATACCTGGCGAGCGAAAGCGAGCCACCATATTTTTAATAATGACTTAGACGGCTGGCTAAATTTGTACATTTTTCGATAGAATAATTTCTCCAGCTAAGCCGGATGTCTCCATAAAATGCTGCCTTGCTATCGTTCGCTAAGAAAAAATCAACACCTGAATAGGGATAAATGCCTTAACCCTAGAAGGAGAAACCCCCTTCCAAAAAAGTATATGTGTAACGGGAGTGTGTGTCACCCCAGTGGGTATTTACATGATATAAAGGGGATTGTAACATGTTTATTGGAAAAATACAAATATAGATTATTATATTGGACCCTTGGCTATCATTTAGCACCACTTGGAGCAACTTTACCCGAGTTATTTTTCGATAGGAGCGAAAACGTAAAATTTTCTAGAAAACAAAAAGTTGGGTCACTATAAAATCACCAATAAACAAAATTACTGACCGATCCAGTTAAAACTCTTAACCCGCTGAGTACCAGCTAAATATTAATAAATGTACCACCCAGGACCGGCTGATTCTGGTTTTTTTTTTATTCCAGAAACCATAGCGAATGGGTTAGGAATGAAGGAAATACAAAACAAAAAAAAGGTCAAAAAGTGCAAAAAATGGTCCTACAGAGCCCCCGAAAACGGATTTTACAAGAGTAAAAAATTGAAGGCAATTTCCCCAAAAAAACATGTTTTTGCGCGCTCACGCGCACACGGTTGGACTTTGAGAGTTTTCAACCATCGGCATGGGTGCGTGGGATACTTACACAGTTCCCATACAAATCTGAGCCCTCGGGGTGCCATAGGACCGGAGTAATTAGGAGCGGACCGGCCAGGACGCAAACCATGCGTCGCTGGGGTTTAGCGTTACATACAGTGTAGACGCAAACCCTGCGTCGCTGGGGCTCAGTGGGTTAATCTGAAAGGCCTGAAAATGGGGCAACAACTGTTAGGACGCTGGAGGATTGCCCTGCCAAAAACGACCCTAATCAGAGAAGAAGAAAGAAGAGGTAATTTTAGTAAATTATTTATGAATCCTAAAAATGCAGTGGGATTTTGCAAAGCTACTCATCAATGGATGGGGAAATTATATTCTGACAATATAAAACACTGTAGCAAGTAATCTAACGCATAGTCTAGTCGTAATATGCTTGAAAGCAAAATTTTCCATTTTGTAATTGCTTACTTCATACGGGGTATGTTGGGTTCACTGCACCCCAGCGGAGAGCGATAGCTCGAGCAGCGGATATCTACACACATTGAGAGGAACCAAGAGACTGATGATCCCGCACCCCAGCAAGTCAAAACACACGATATCGGTCGCACAGCGAACTATACGTGTTACCGTGCAGGAATTTGGGGTGTGTCCAACCCCACATACCCCTTCTAGTGTAATAAAAACAGGAGGCTGAATGGGGCCGAATGAATGGAACCAAGAAAAAGAAAGTAGCAGGTCACCCACCTTAACTAACCTATATAGGTGCTCGTTGTACTCTACGTGCTTCACATGTCTCACTCCCTAGACTGGAACAAGACCTCACAGGCTCCACTGTTCATTGTAAATTCATTGTCCTGTTTAACAAACCTCTTTAACTTCTTCCACGATATCCTCAACCTCTACGTTGAGAGTAAAGCTGTAGATATTATATACCTTGATTTTCAAAAGGCCTTTGACAAAGTTCCCCACAAACGTTTACTGCTAAAACTAAAAGCGCATGGAATACAAGACGGTGTGTTCAAATGGATAGAAAATTGGCCCAGCAACAGAAAGCAAAGAGTAGTCATAAACGGTAAGGCATCTAAATGGACCAATGTAAGTAGCGGGGTACCCCAGGGATCGGTACTAGGACCAATTCTCTTTCTAATTTACATCAACGACATATATGAGGGTCTCACCTGTACAATCTCAAAAATTTGCTGACGATACAAAAATTGCAAATAGCGTACTCTCAAAAGAACAAGTTGATGATATGCAACACAACCCTCCAACTATCGTCCAATTGCTCTCATCTCTTGTCTTTCTAAAGTTTTTGAAACTATTCTTGCTTCCAAATTTCTTAAGCATTTCTCTTCTCATAATCTGCTCTCAGATCGCCAGTATGGCTTCCTTAAGGGGCGCTCTAGTGGTGATCTTCTTTCATATCTTACTAACTCTTGGTCATCCTCCTTTCGGAACTTCGGTGAGACTTTTTCTATTGCACTAGACATATCGAAAGCCTTCGATAGAGTCTGGCATAAATCTTTAATTTCTAAACTACCCTCCTTCGGTTTCTATCCCTCCATCTGTGCCTTTGTCTCTAATTTCCTTTCCGGCCGTTCCATAGCCGCGGTTGTGGACGGCCATAGTTCAGTTCCTCACCCTATAAACTCCGGTGTTCCTCAGGGCTCTGTCCTATCTCCTATTCTCTTTCTAATTTTTATAAATGATCTCCTTAACTGTACCTTAATTCCCATCCATTCATACACAGACGACTCAACCTTAAACTACTCCATTAGTTTTTCAGAACGCCCCAGCCAGCAATTCCTCAACGATAAACGTAATGAAGCCATAGAACTCTTAAATTCTGATCTAAATACTATTTCCAATTGGGGCAGAGAAAACCTTGTTAACTTTAATGCCTCCAAAACCCAATTTCTCCATCTATCTACCCGTCAGGATCTCCCAGCGGACTATCCCTTATTCTTCAACAATATCAAAATCAACCCTTCATCTTCTCTCAATATTCTTGGTGTCTCTTTTTCTTCTGCTCTCATTTGGACGGACCATATTACCAGTCTTGCTAAGGCAGCCTCCCAGAAGCTGGGTGTGCTCAACCGCCTTAGGGGGTTCTTTTCCCCAGCACAGCTTCTTGCTCTGTACAGGGGCATAGTGCGCCCTTGTATTGAGTATTGTTCACATGTGTGGGGAGGTTCCTCTCACACCACTCTCCTAGACAAAGTTGAAAGGAAGGCCTTTCGTATCATTAACTCCCGTCCACTCACCAACTCTCTGCAATCTCTCTCTCTCCGCCGCAATGTTGCATCTCTCTCGCTATTCTATCGCTACTCTAATAATCAGTGTTCCTCAGAGCTATCCCAGTGCATACCACCTCCTTTACGTAGGGCACGTGGTACCCGTCTTGCAACTCAATCCCACCCCTACTCTGTGCAACTCTCCAACCCAAGAGTGAAACGTTACTCTCAAACTTTCTTCTACTCAACAGCTGAGCTCTGGAACTCTCTCCCAGAATCAGTCTTTCCCTCTTCCTATGACTTAAATTGCTTCAAACTCCGTGTGTCCAGGCATTTTGGCTCGAACGTCCCTTGATTTTGGCCATGTCACTCTTTCAACTATGGGGGAGGCACTCGCTATAGGCTGTAATGCCTTTTGCCTCCCTCAATCACATAGAAAAAAAAAAAAAAAAAAATCTAGATAAATTGCCATGTTGGGCCCAAATTTGGCAAATGAGTGTCAATGCGGATAAATGTAAAGTACTACTTATCGGATACCTAAATGAGAAAGCAAACTATTCGATGAATGGCACTCAGCTTAAGAATGTAAACAGAGAAACCGATCTGGGAGTAACTATATCGAGTAACCTAAAACCGAGTCAACAATGTTCAGAAGTTGTTAAGAAGGCAAACAAAATAATTGGCTTTATAGGCAGGTCATTTGAGCATAAATCCAAAGAAGTTATTCTAACCCTTTACAATTCCTTAGTCCGCCCTCTTCTGGAATACTGCGTTCAATCCTGGTGCCCTTATTACCAAAAAGATATAAACAAGCTAGAACGAGTTCAGCGTAGAGTTACCAAAATTATACCTAGCCTAAAGAACAAACCATACGAAGAGCGTCTTAGAGAATTAAATCTATTTCCTTTAACCCAGCGCAGATTAAGAGGTGACTTAATTCACGTGTTCAAAATCATCAATGGCATCGACAATATGAACTGTAGTAAGTACTTCACTATCGACCAATCTAATTACACACGGGGAAACGGTTGCAAAATTATTGGTAAATCTTTTAACTCGCACGAATCTAAGAATTTCTTCGTCAATCGAGTTGTCAACTTGTGGAATGGGCTTTCCCGAAACGTTATAGACTGCATCACCGTTGATTCATTTAAACTCCGCCTAGACAAATATCTCGCATCAAACCCGTGACTGACTGCGTTTGTAGATGAATAACTTTATTTTATCCCCCCCTCACTTACTAACCCCTCTGTCCTCTACTAACTTCCTAATCCTGCCACGGACATTAGTTCCAGGGCAGTAATTCCCTTTCCAATGTTCCCTTACCCACTCTAAACCACTGTTTGGACACTTAATCCTCAGTGTTTTGGAGGACAAGCAACCTAGAAGGGTCACTAGATCTGTTGTTACTTGATTTCCTTTGTACTCCCTTGTAAAGCGGTGAATGTTAAGGCTCTCAGCCTATGCCCGAGAGGAAGTAAGTTGGAATATAGAAAAAAAAAATATATATATATACTGTACTATAGTGACTACTTTTAGTTGGTTCAAGGCAATGTATTATATATTCCACACAGTTACTATCGACATCATTGCATCCTCTGCAGCCCCTCGAGGTCCTAAATTAAGATTAAGGGGAGGTTGGTCGTTTTTCAGGTCCCCCTTCTTCCTCATGCTTTAGCCCCAATAGTGTTCAGGTTTTAGGACGATCGGCCTATTACTTTGACGATTTGAAGACCTTTCGCCCCATTGCCTTGTCCATATTAAGACTTTTTGAGTCATTTAGGTGTCGATTTTTACCTGGCGAGCGATTGCGAGCTTTTATTTTAAGAAGCGGCATATTGGCCGCAAATTTTGTCTATCAAACAATGTACAAATTGATCTTGAATGAGGGTCTTAGGGCGTGTTGTATTGAGCTTGATGGAGGTCTAGGAAGGAAACTGTTAAAAGATTATAAAACATATACATACAAAAATAAATAAAAAATATGCCCCTCCCCTTATAAATAACTTTGATGTGTGACGGACGTGGGAACACCAGAACATGTTAGATAATTGAATGATTTGCCTCGGCATATGGAAGGGAACGATGGCGGTTCATGTGAGGACACCCTTCTCAAGGATTAAGACATCTGACAATAGATAGATAGATTGGTATTTGGTAGACAGATAGATAGATAGATCGATAGATAGATAGGTAGACAGATAAATAGATAGGTAGGTAGGTAGATAGATAAATAGTTAGATAGATAGACCCTTTTCGACACCAGTTTGGGCTTTGTTCTTTGCTGATGGGATGAGTTCTGTCCTTCTCTGGAGAGTATGACATATATTTTTAAGGGATGTATTTTGCATGAAATCCGTTTCGGTTTGGCTGGTTGACCCTGGTTGTAGATTGGGTAAGTGCCTCACTTGGAATTACAGAATGGCTCAGAATTATAACCAGGCAGTTCTTCGTCCTACAAACCTTTTGAGAACTACGCGGGTTATCGTCACTAGAGTGTAGCAAAGGTCATCAGATCTCGATATGCGCTCCTAATAGATGGACTTGATCAATGCTTGTCTTTAATCTCACTTTTACTCAATAAATGCGCTGGCGTTCTGCAGGGATCATGTTTGGCCCCAACTTTGTTCCATATTCACATCAATTATCTCTTATCTATCATTTCTGAAACAACTATAAGCAGCCCCTTCTCTGTACCCTCCTACTTTCTCTATCCTAGTTTCAAAGCCAAAGGCGGATGTTGTGCATACGTGCACAACACTTGGTCTCGAGTTCCCAATTTCGACTCCTCTGAATTATGCACTTTATTGCTCAAACTATCCTGTCATTTTGATACTAAATATTTCTGTGCTGTCTATCTTTTCCCTAACTCTACTGACTTTCCCAAATACTTTGACTATCTTAACTCTAAAATGGAACACATTGTAGCCATCTCTCCTTTCTCAGAAATCTCTATCTTAGGAGATTTCAACGTTCACCGCCACCAATGGCTCTCCTCTCATTCCACTGCCCAACCTGGTGAACAAACCTACATCTTCTCTATTACTAAATGACCTACAGCAGTTTGTTCAGCAACCCAACCGTATCCCGGATCGCTTCATAGATCGGCACAACATTCTTGACTTGTTTCTAACTTCTAATCCTCCCTCTTATACTGTTAATCTTTTCTCTCCTTTGGGCTCCTCTGACCATAAACTTATCTCTGTCACCTTTCCTATATCTCCCGTACGGCCACCCAATCCTCCCAGCCGGCGGCGCTAGTGGCATTTTGGTGCTGCTGACTGGGAGGCTATTCGGCAGGACTTCTTTGATTTCCCATGGAATGATTTTTGCTTCTGTGGCCGGGTACCCTCGGAGAGTGCTGAATGCATTACCAAGGTAATCCTTCTTGGGCATGGAGGCATAAATTCCATTTTCTTTCATTCAGACTAATGCAAAAAATCTTGGTTTATTCACGCTTGTTCTACCGCTGTCCGCAATAAGGAGGAAGCATTCAAACGGTACTGACGCCTTCAAACTCAAGAATCTCATTCTTCCTATGTTTCTGCCCGGAATCGAGACAAATCTTTTCTTTGACTTGCCAAACACTCTTTCATCAATAATACATGCACTGAATTATTCAACTCTAACTCTTCCCAAGCTTTCTGGCATCTAGCCAAAAACATCTTCAACAATTTTTCTTCCCCATCTTACCCTCCCATTCTCCATTCTGATGGCACTACTGTCACTTCTTCCTCTGACAAAGCTGAGCTCTTCACCGAAACTTTCGCTAGAAACTCCACCTTGGATGATTCCGGTGCTATTCCTCCCTCTCCACCCCCTCTCACTTACTGATGCCTAACATCCTAATCTCTTCTAAAGATGTACTTTCTACCCTCTCTGGGCTTAATACTATGAAGGCACAGTGTTCCTCCTGTTGTACTCAAAAACTGTGCTTCCGTGATGACTCCCTGCCTAGGCAAACTCTTCTATCTCTGTCTCTCCTCTAACGTCTTCCCTTCTTGCTGAAAGTTTGCTCTCATTCAACCTGTCCCAAAGAAGGGTGACCACTCTCAACCCTTCAATAATCATCCAATTTCTCTAATTTCTTGCATCTCCAAAGTTTTTGAAACTATTCTTACTTAAACATTTCTTAACCCTCGGCTAGCGGGGGGTTTTGGGCTATTTTGAGCATATTCAGCCCCTCCTGAATGAGCAATCAAGTATCTGCATGAAAAGAAATGTATTCAGCAAAAACTAGGCGCTACAAGCTTCAAAATGAGACCAGAACGAGCTACATAGCACTCGTCGTTTTGATGCAGTGGTACCACCAACATGGGAGTTTAGCGTATAGTGGCATATTTTTTGCAGCTACGCTCGCTACTGGCTACACTGCCGGCCTCTCGAGAACAGAGGGAGCGTGAGTCAGTGGGCGGCGGTAAGCCCTGGGTGTCGGCCGTGTGGCCTGCTGCGCTCCCGGCCATTTGCACTATATTTTAACCCTTTAAAAGCCTTAATAATGCTCCTAACTTGCTGCTTTTTAGATACGGACTTAAGTCGGGTCCCGCTCTTTAAGTGTTAAGTAGCTCTCCTCTCATAATGTACTCTCAGATGGCCAGTATGGCTTCCTTAAGGGTCGCTCTACTAGTGATCTTCTTTCATATTCTTTGCAGAACTTCTGCTTATCAGAATTCATTTATCCCCAGAGCTACTACTCTTTGGAATTCACTTCCCTCGAATTGCTTTCCACAAACTTACAATCTACAAATGTTTAAATCCAGTTGTTACAAACATTTTATGAATGGAGGATGCCTTTAGCACATGGACCTTTTTGTTTTATGTGTTTTTCCTTCCTCCGTTCATTGTCTCTTTAAAAAAAAACCACACAAAAAACTAAAATATCTTACTAACTCTTGGTCATCCTCCTTCCGGGACTTCGGTGAGACCTTTTCTATTGCGCTAGACATATTGAAGGCCTTTGATAAAGTCTGGCACAAATCTCTAATTTCTAAACTACCCTCGTTCGGTTTCTATCCCTCTATATGCGAGTTTATATCAAATTTCCTTTTCGGCCGTTACATAGATGCAGTTGTGAACAGCCATCGTGCATTTCCTCAACCTATCAAATCCAGTGTTCCTCAGGGTTCTGTCCTATCTCCAATTATTTTTCTAATATTCAATAATGATCTTTTCAACTGTTCCTTCAGTCTTATCCATTCATATGCTGATGATTCTACCTTCCAATATCCAACGCGTTTTCCAGATCCCCTCAGCAAGCAAGCACTCTAAAAATCACTTGATAGAGCAATAAAACACAACTTTTGACCTATCAACCATTTCCATTTGGGACAGAGAAAATCTTTTTGGTTTCAATGCTTCCAAAACCTATTTTCTCCATTTATCTACCCATAAAGAACTCTCACAAGAATATCCTTTATACTTCGACAATACACAAATTAATTCTTCATCTTTTCTTAGTATTATAGGAGTCTCCTTTTCTCCTGATCTCACTTGGAAAGACCGTATTACCACCCTTGCTAAAAAAGCTTCCCAGAAGCTGGGTGTACTCAACCGCCTCCGGGGTTCTTTACCTCTACACAGCTTCTTGCTCTGTACAGGGGCACAGTGCGTCCATGTATTGAGTATTGTTCGCATGTGTGGGGAGGATCCTCTCACACAGCACTTCTCGACAAAGTAGAAAAGAAAGCCTTTCGTCTCATTAACTCACGTCCACTCACCGACTCCTTGCAATCTCTCTCTCTTCACCGCAGTGTTGCATCTCTCTCGCTAATCTACCGCTATTACAATAATAAATGTTCCTCAGAGCTCTCTCCGTGTATAATTATCACCTCCTTTACGTAGAGTACGTAGCACCCGTCTTGCAACACAATACCATCCCTACTCTGTGCAACTTTCCAATCCAAGAGTGAAACGATATTCCCAAACCTTCTTCTATTCAACAGCTGAGCTCTGGAACTCTCTCCCCCATCCATCTTCCCCTCATCCTATAATTTAAATTGCTTCAGTCTCTGTGTGTCCAGGCATTTTGGCTCGAACATTCCTTGATTTTGGCCCTGTCACTCTATGAACTCTGGGGAAGGCACTCGTCACAGGAAGTTCTACCTTTTGTGTCCCTCATCCACATAGAAAAAACAAAAAAACTCATAACTCAATACATTCCTACGCAGATGACTCACCACTCCACAGTTCCTTTACATTAAGCAGTTCTTTCATGCAATGTGATATTTTAACCTTTGACGCGCGAAGCTATGGTATTTGAAACGTCCTGCCAGGCGAAGGTATTTTGGTTCACTCCTGACAAACATTGTCATATTTTCCATATATATCATAATTATTTATCCATATGCGCCTATTTTACCGCGGTTGTAATGGACCCAGACCGGCGAGAGAGACACACCCTCCCTCTCTCGTGTCTCTCGCATGATACAGAGAGAAAAGGAGAGGTCTGAGACCAGCTTAGAGGGTCGGAGATACACTCCCCCTTCCTCCCCCCTCTCTCCCAGCCGTCCTAGCACGAAAATACTTGAAAATGTCGGGAATAATATGGAAAATACCGGGTAAATGAGGAAGGGGAATAAAGGAGGGGAAGCGGGGGTGGGGGGAGGGGGGACAAATGTTGAGGAGTGTTAAAAGGTATGGAAGGGAATTATCTAACTTAATCACATATCGATTTGTTTTGAGTGCTAGTAGGGTGTTTTGAAAGTAATTTTGTTATGCCTGAACTCTTAAAAGTCCAGGCGCTTTCGCCCAGTTAGACCTCTTAAGAGTCCTGGTGTCTTTCCTGGGTTAAATACCAAAATAAACTATGCCATTTCTCTGAACGAGGACCTTTCTAAACTTTATGAACAGAGACAAAAATAGTTTCCCTGAACAAGTACCTACCATTTTCTAACAAATCTTTCTGACTCCCACATCATTGTTTACGATGTAGATAATCCCACCTCCTCTAGTATTCATATCCTTGATTTAACATTGAATGCCAGTCTGAGCTGAACACCTTGTGTTGGATCCATTTCTAAAGATGCCTCTAAGAAAATTGGACCTCTATACAGAATTTGTGATATTTTTTACTGATGAGCAGTTAGCCATTATAACTATAAGTCATGTTTGTTCTCAGATGGAATACGGTTCACCCTTTTTGGAATGGATGTGGAGTCATTGCATTGAGGCAGCTGTCTAAAATATAAAATAAAGCAATTATATTTATCATTAACCCTGTAATCACGTCGGATCTTCCTCCATTATTCATACGAAGATAATGTTGCATCCCTTGTATTATTCTACAGACATTTTCATGGTAAATGTTCTTAGGAGCTTGCTTCATTTCCCGCATCTTTTCCCGCAGAACTAGGGCAGCTGGAAATGCCCACAAATTCAAATGTTCTCCTCCACAGTGTAGCACTTCCGTTTATCAACATATATTTATCCACAGAACTTCTACTCTCTGGAATGTACTTCCTTGGATTTTTTTTCCACAATTTTACAACATGCAATGGTTTTAGTCCAATTTTACAACATGCAATGGTTTTAGTCCAATTTTACAACATGCAATGGTTTTAGTCCAATTATTTCAATTATTTTATGAATGGAGGATGCCATTCGGCACTTGGACCTTTTTTGCTTCGCCATTGATTTTGCTTTCTCTATTCAGTGTCTCTTAAAAACCCATACACACACACACACACACATAAGCCTCACACACACACACACAGGCCTCACACACGCACACACACATAGGCCACACCTGCACACATACACACATAGGCCTCACACACACACACACACAGGCCTCACACACACCTACGATAAATGTTTGTCACTGCCATACACCGTTGCCGGAAAACCATTTAATTACGAGTTGAATTTACCCAGGCAACACCCAGCCCACCTGTCTGGTTAATTAATACCCTGTATATGTGTTGATGAAATGTCTGAGTTGGATGACGGATGGCGGATGATGAGGACTTTGCTAATGAATGAGATACCATTGTTTTACTAAAACAATATATGTTTTTCTTTTGTTTTAAGATTTATATATGCGTTCAGTGTACAATATAATACAAATAAACTAGGAATAATTGCATTAAAGGTGTAACTCCAGGTACTTTTCAATTCCTAAACAATGAAACATAAATCCTAAGCTGAATATACTGGTCTAATGTTAGCCACAATAAACTATACGGTACGTAAAGTTTGGCAACTACTATTTTCAAGCTGGTCTGGCAGTTTATTAGGTAAACTTACTGTCATTTAAGGTAATCTATCTTCAGTTTAGTTTTCAATAATAGTGCACAAATAATCCTAATATGGACGATTTTGTTTTTCTCACATACATGGATTTTTTCGTTCTCTCTTCTATTATTAATGACGCTTCGGCTGACTGTAGAATGAAAAACTGTATGGTGTCTGAATGTGTTCTCATAATTGACAATATGTTAGATTACCGTACACAAATCCAAGATACAGCTTATAAATAATGTAATATGTATGTATATACTCAGGCACATACCCCAGAGCTGGGGGTGGCTGACTCGAGACAGAGATCAAACAGAAACAACATTTAAAGTTCCAATTATTAGGGTCCGGGACCACTTTCACTTTCCCTTGCCTCTTTCTCTGTCTCGTCTCGTAGGACAATTTTACAAAGGTAGGAGGATTCCTAGCCGCCCGCCCCCAGAAGGAAATGAAGGACAATACAATAGACAGACATAAACGGCTAAGATTGGGTAGAGGATGTCAAACCTCACTCTGGATAAGACCAGCCCTCAACAATAAAGAACCATAATAATTTATCGCTTGGTTAACCAATTCAGTACCCAGTGTCGTCCTCATCATTTTATGCTGGCTACTATTAGATGATTTGTATCAGTTTAAGATGGGCCTCCAGCAATTAAGTCTTTGATCCATCTTAATAATGAACCATTCTTACTAAAAAAAAATATCCTTCTTAATCTGCACAAAATCGTCTAAATACAGCTAAAATATAATAAAGTAGACGTGCCGTTTCGCCCAAAATCAAAACGGCATACCCAACTCTGCGATGGGTTACCATCATCACTACTAATACCATCATCAATCACAGTCATCACTACTACTGCCATCATCACTACAACTGCCACAATCATCACGACTACTGTCATCATCGCCATTACTATGATCATCTGTACTTTCTACCCTCTCTGGGCTTAACACTAATAAGGCGTACGGTCCGGACGGTGTTCCTCCTGTTGTTCTCAAAAACTGTGCTTCCGTGCTGACTCCCTGCCTAGGCAAACTCTTTCGTGTCTGTCTATCCTCTAACGTCTTCCCTTCATGCTGGAAGTTTGCTCACATTCAACCTGTCCCAAAGAAGGGTGACCGCTCTCAACCCTCCAACTATCGTCCAATTGATCTTATCTCTTGTCTTTCTAAAGTTTTTGAAACTATTCTTGCTTCCAAATTTCTTAAGCATTTCTCTTCTCATAATCTGCTCTCAGATCGCCAGTATGGCTTCCTTAAGGGTCGCTCTACTGGTGATCTTCTTTCATATCTTACTAACTCTTGGTCATCCTCCTTCCGGGACTTCGGTGAGACTTTTTCTATTGCACTAGACATATCGAAAGCCTTCGATAGAGTCTGGCATAAATCTTTAATTTCTAAACTACCCTCCTTCGGTTTCTATCCCTCCATCTGTGCCTTTGTCTCTAATTTCCTTTCCGGCCGTTCCATAGCTGCGGTTGTGGACGGCCATTGTTCACTTCCTCACCCTATAAACTCCGGTGTTCCTCAGGGCTCTGTCCTATCTCCTATTCTCTTTCTAATTTATATAAATGATCTCCTTAACTGTACCTTAATTCCCATCCATTCATACGCAGACGACTCAACCTTACACTACTCCATTAGTTTTTCAGAACGCCCCAGCCACAATCCCTCAACGACAAACGTAATGAAGCCATAGAACTCTTAAATTCTGATCTAATTACTATTTCCAATTGGGGCAGAGAAAACCTTGTTAACTTTAATGCTTCCAAAACCCAATTTCTCCATCTATCTACCCGTCAGGATCTCCCAGCGGACTATCCCTTATTCTTCAACAATACAAAAATCAACCCTTCACCTTCTCTCAATATTCTTGGTGTCTCTTTTTCTTCTGCTCTCATTTGGAAGGACCATATTACCAGTCTTGCTAAGGCAGCCTCCCAGAAGCTGGGTGTGCTCAACCGCCTTAGGGGTTCTTTTCCCCTGCACAGCTTCTTGCTCTGTACAGGGGCATAGTGCGCCCTTGTATTGAGTATTGTTCACATGTGTGGGGAGGTTCCTCCCACACCGCTCTCCTAGACAAAGTTGAAAGGAAGGCCTTTCGTATCATTAACTCCCGTCCACTCACCAACTCTCTGCAATCTCTCTCTCTCCGCCGCAATGTTGCATCTCTCTCTCGCTATTCTATCGCTACTATAATAATCAGTGTTCCTCAGAGCTATCCCAGTGCATACCACCTCCTTTACGTAGGGCACGTGGTACCCGTCTTGCAACTCAATCCCACCCCTACTCTGTGCAACTCTCCAACCCAAGAGTGAAACGTTACTCTCAAACTTTCTTCTACTCAACAGCTGAGCTCTGGAACTCTCTCCCAGAATCAGTCTTTCCCTCTTCCTATGACTTAAATTGCTTCAAACTCCGTGTGTCCAGGCATTTTGGCTCGAACGTCCTTTGATTTTGGCCCTGTCACTCTTTCAACTATGGGGGAGGCACTCGCTATAGGCAGTTATGCCTTTTGCCTCCCTCAATCACATAGGAAAAAAAAAAAAAAAAAAAAATCATCACTACTACAATTACAATCATCAGTACTACTCTCCCCATCATCACTACTACTGTCACCATTGTCACCACCATCTTAATCACTACTATCATCATTGATACTACAACTATCAACCATCATCAACTCTGCGTAAGCAGAGTTGTATCGCCCCCCGTATAGTGGTACATGCTAACCGAAATGTATGTCTGTCTGTCTGTCCGTCCAAGAACTTCTCCTAGACCGTTTGACGGATTTTCACCAAACTTCACAAGAACCTTCGGTGCGTGAATGCGACGGTAATTAAAAAAATAGTCTTTGAATGTGTGCAATAGTTATCCTCTTAGGTCCTAAAAATTGTTCCCCCCCCCCCACCCCCCACCCCCCTTAAGGACCCCCACCGCCCGCCCTGTACCTATTTCCTGTGTGGCTTTCTGTGATGATGGTGTGAGTATTAGTGATGATGGTGAGTATTAGTGATGATGGTGAAAGTTGTAGTGATGATGACAATAGTTGTGATGATGATCATAGTAATGGTGATGATGGTGACAATAGTAATGATGATTGTAAGATGGTGGTGATGATAGTAGTAATGATGGTTGATCATCATTACTACTGTCACCATCATCACTACTACTGCCATCATCACCATTACTATGATCATCATCACAACTATTTTCATCATCACTACAACTTTCACCATCATCACTATTACTCACCATCATCACTAATACTCACACTATCATCACAGAAAGCCACACAGGGAATAGGTACAGGGTGGGCGGTGGGGATCCTGAAAGGGGGGGGGGGGGGGCAATTTTTTGTTTAGGACCTAAGATCATAACTATTGCACACATTCAAAAAATATTGTTTTAATTACCGTCGCATTCACGCACCGAAGGTTCTTGTGAAGTTTGGTGACAATCCGTCAAACGGTCTAGGAGGAGTTCTCGGACGGACAGACAGACAGACATTTCGGTTAGCATGTACCACTATACGGGGGGCGATACTACTCTGCTTACGCAGAGTTGATAAACAATACGTCTACTGGTACAGAAAGGGTTAAGATCATCAGCATGTGTGGCAGAATATGAAAGATATGCCAAGCCAAAGGTTTTCCCCACACACAAGTTCCTCCAAGTGGCCGAATCAAAGTTACGGATTCTCTATCTACCTCCATAGGCCTACAATTGTATTCAACTTCAGGGGGGATGGTACATTTGTTGGTCTATGTTTTCATTATTTTTTTTATTTTTTTTAGTTTCCTCCCTAGACCTCCATCAAACTGAACATTTTCCACCCCAGGATCCTCCTCCAAGATATACAGTATATGTATATTTTTCGGCAAAACATGTCCTGGCCAAAGGCCGGTTCCTCCTAAGTTACAGGCTCGCTGTAACTCGCCAGGATAAAAATCGACACTTAAATGAAACGAAAAGTCTTAAAATTGACACAGATAAGCGGCGAAAGTTCTTAAAATCGCCAAACTATTGAACCGAACGTCCTAAAATCGCTAAGCTATTGGGCTGAACGTCTTAAAATCTGAACAGCTAATGGGGCTAAGCATGAGGGAGAAGAGGGGCCAGAAAAAACCGGCCCATCCTAACTTAAACATAATTTCGTTTATCTAACCGGACCATATGTTCATGGATTACGTTTTCATGCCTATGGGACCCCTTCCTAAGTCTACTTAAAGTTGTCTGTAATTTACCGTGAGATATACATTAGCAAAGTCGTAATTTGATTGAAAGGGGTAAAGGATTAGCTTGATGCTGGGTCAACGCCAGGCTTTCATTAAAACTGTGAAAATAACTAAAACAAAAATAGATTTGTACAGTCAAAACCGATAATGTGTGGGAACTTTGGTGATATTGTGCTTAACCCTTTCTGTTCCGACATTGAGACGATGTTGTGCAGTTTAAGAAGGATCTGTGGTAGTAAAAAGGGCTAAGTGAGAAGCCTGTTAATTGCTGGAGGCCCTTTTTAAACTTAATACACTAGTAGTAGCCAAAATATAATTAAAACGACAGCACCGGTACTGAACGAATTAACATATAGAGAGCGCGACTCTCACTAAATGTAGATGCAAAGTGCCGTTGTAAAGGCTTATCCCTCAATACCTTTACCTGATCTACTTAGATTAATTCCCGTTGACCTTAACACCTGACCGTTCAATATGTACTCCAACCTACAGTAATAGGTCCGATGTATGGCAGGCAAAATAAGGTTTGTATAATATCAGAGAGAGAGAGAGAGAGAGAGAGAGAGAGAGAGAGAGAGTACAAAGGAGTACAAAGGAGTACAAAGGAAATCAAGCAACAACAGATCTAGTGACCCTTCTAGGTTGCTTGTCCTCCAAAACACTGAGGATCAAGTGTCCAAACAGTGGTTTAGAGTGGGTAAGGGAACATTGGAAAGGGAACTACTGCCCTGCCACTAACGTGGCAGGACTAGGAAGTTAGTAGGGGACATATGGGTTAGTAACTGAGGGGAGGATAAAGTTATTCATTTACAAACGCAGTCAGTCGCGGGTTTGATGCGAGATATTTGTCTAGGCGGAATTTAAATGAATCAACGGTGCTGCAGTCTATAACGTCTCGGGAAGCCCATTCCACAAGTTGACAACTCGATTGAAGAAGAAATTCTTAGATTCGTGCGAGTTAAAAGATTTACCAATAATTTTGCAACCGTTTTCCCCGCGTGTAATTAGATTGGTCGATAGTGAAGTACTTACTACAGTTCATATTGTCGATGCCTTTGATGATTTTGAACACTTGAATTAAGTCGCCTCTTAATCTGCGCTGGGTTAAAGGAAATAGATTTAATTCTCTAAGACGCTCTTCGTATGGTTTGTTCTTTAGGCTAGGTATCATTTTGGTAACTCTACGTTGAACTCGTTCTAGCTTGTTTATATCTTTTTGGTAATAAGGGCACCAGGATTGAACGCAGTATTCCAGAAGAGGGCGGACTAAGGAATTGTAAAGGGTTAGGATAACTTCTTTGGATTTATGCTCAAATGACCTGCCTATAGAGCCAATTATTTTGTTTGCCTTCTTAACAACTTCTGAACATTGTTGACCCGGTTTTAGGTTACTCGATATTGTTACTCTCAGATCAGTTTCTCTGTTTACATTCTTAAGCTGAGTGCCATTCATCGAATAGTTTGCTTTCTCATTTAGGTATCCGACATGTAGTACTTTACATTTATCCGCATTGAAACTCATTTGCCAAATTTGGGCCCAACATGACAATTTATCTAGATTGTGTTGCATATCGTCAACTTGTTCTTTTGAGAGTACGCTATTTGCAATTTTTGTATCGTCAGCAAATTTTGAGATTGTGCAGGTGAGACCCTCATCTATGTCGTTGATGTAAATTAGAAAGAGAATTGGTCCTAGTACCATACCTAGTAGAGAGAGAGAGAGATAGAGAGAGAGAAGAGAGAGAGAGACGAGAGAGAGAGAGAGAGAGAGAGAGAGGCGAGAGAGAGAGAGAGAGAGAGAGAGAGAAGAGAAAAGAGAGAGAGAGAGAGAGAGGAGAGAGAGAGAGAGAGGAGAGAGATAGGAGAGAGAGAGAGAGGGGAGAGAGAAGAGAGAGAGAGATAGAAGGAGAGAGAGAGAGAGAGAGAGAGAGAAGAGAAAGAGAGAGAGATAGAGGATAGAGATAGAAGAGAGAGAGGGAAGCTAGGATCGTAGAGAGAGAGAAGAGGAGAGAGAATGAGGGAGAAGAGAGAGAGAGAGAGAGAGAGAGAGAGAGCACTACTAGTAGTAGTAGAAGAACTAATGATATATAACAAATAATGAGAAGGAATTATAAAATCTATGAAAACAAGAAACATCTAGACAAAACTGTAGAAAGTGTGAGGACATAACGAGGAAGAGAGTTAGATTGAGAAAGACGATAAATAAAAAAATCTTCGCTGCAGAGCGTACGAGAATCGAGACACATTCAATCACAATATTGTATTTAGGCAACACGCATGGCAAGCAAAGTCAGATAGAGAGAGAGAGAGAGAGAGAGAGAGAGAGAGGGGGGGGGAGGGGGGGAGGTGCATGTATGACAAGCATGCATGACAAGCATGCAAACGGTTGATAGTAAGGAAAGTAACAATAATAAATAAATTCCCTACGTGCAAAATCGTACTTCAACATAACAATCTTATCCCTGGCATGCATCCCATAATATTGTGCCTATCTTTATGCTCGACCTCTGCATTATCAACCGAGTGTATTGTAGAGTCTACTTTAGCTTTTTAGCTTTAGCTTGGGGATCTGCGGAGGGCTGCACACGGGCAGCATGATATGCGGGGGTTGTACGGGGAGTTAAGGGGCCAATGAGCAGGATGAGGATAAGGAGAAGAATGTTTAGTGATCCTAGCTTTAAAACTATCAAGGGTGGGACTGTTAACTATATGAGATGGAAGGTGATTCCACTCTTCGATGCTGCGGGGAAAACATTAGTACCCAAATATGTTGGTGCATGCCTGGTATGTGTGGTATTTTCGGTTGTGGCTGCCTCTTGTGGATCGTATGTTTGTAGGGTGTAAATATGTGTCTTTGTCTATGTCTACTAGTTTGTTTGTGATTTTGCATAGCATTTGTTGTCTGTGTATTTGTCTTCTTGTTGCAAGTGTGTCTAATTTAATGTCTTGTTTGAGTAAAGTGACCGATGTAGTGTGTATGTAATCACGTCTGATCCATCTTGCCGCCTTATTTTGTATGGCTTCTAATTTATTAATGTTGTGAGTGTGTGGATCCCAGACGGTGTTGCAGTATTCAATGTGTGGTCGAACTAGTTTTTTAAAAGCTAAAATGTTGATGTCTGTGTTGCACCTCCTTAGGTTCCTGCGCAGGAACCGTAGGGCTTTGTTGGCTTTTGCCCTGACGCTAATCGCATGTGCGTTCCACCTCATGTCTGCTGAGAGGTGGACTCCCGAATACTCATGTGAATGGGCTGTATCCATGGGTTGTGTATGTAATTTGGGAGTTTGGAAGGTAATAAAGGAAATGGAAATAGCAAATGGGACAGGGTATTGCAAATGAAAAGTGGAAAGCTTGCTAAAGGGAAAAGAGCAATAAGAATGGGGGTGGGGGATTGGTACCTATGTGCCATAGTGGGAATTCGGAATACAAAAAAAGTTCAATGCTGGCCACGAGAAGGGAGTAGGCTTGGTTTTATCCCGTACTTTGGCTACAAAGGGCGTGTCGAGCGATGCGTCTTGATAGTCAACATGCACTTATCCCGATACGCCCTAGTACTGGCTTGGTGCTGACTCCATGAAGATCTGAGAGAACCAATGATTCGAATTGCAACACTTAAGTAGAAAACCAGCTATTCAAAAAGGTGAAAAGTACTTGAACAAACAAATATAAGTTGGCAGGGTCCAGTGAATAATCTGGAGAGTGATAGTAAAAATATGCAGAGAAAGAGAAGGGGGCCGAAGGCACCATTGCAACTTGGGGGGTATCCCCGGAAAAGGTACATGTCAACAATCAACAGAACAAATAAGATGCAAGAAGTTGGAGCCAATCCGAAACAATAAGAAAGGAGTAGGGACAAGGCAAGCTCAAACGCCTGATTCTAGCAAGAAGAATTTGGAGAGTAGGGCATGCTTAGAGTAAATCGCGCGAATAGAGAGAGGGTGTCACGAAATCCGATGTGAAGGGATGGGGGTATAAAAAAAAATAATCTCACTAACGGTATCGCTAACAGTCTAACGGTGGGGTGGATTTTTGTCTAAGGTGTTTGGTGAAGTCTCATGACATAGGTATGGCAGAAGGTACTCATGAACTGGCTAGTGATGGGGGGGGGGTAGTTAAGGGGTAAGGGGGTTGTTACTAATAGGACCTCAAAGAAATTTAATTAAATAGTGGCGAGGAGATGCCTGAAATCCCAGAAAAAAATAAAATTCGTAAAGGAGTCTGCGCAGCGAGCGTTGATGAGATAGAGGAAAAACCGAAAGGCGCGTAGCTGGGGATGAGAAGTGGGTAAATAGATCAGATGTAAGTTAGTTGGGGATTTATCAACATGGTAAAGCAATACAAAATAATATTAATCATACTAAATGGAGGAGTGTGGTTCTAACCAATTGTGCAAGGGTACACACACGGTATCCTCATTATAAAAAGAAGGAGTGCGAACGAATAATGGACGTGAAAGATAGAAGGTGGAGGTAAGATAAAACACACGATGCAGGAGTGTAGGGAAAGGGCTGTACCGATAAACATAGACAGGTTAATTTATTAAAGATGGGGGCTGATCCCGAATTTGCGGCACACATGCAGTCGCATGAGGGAAAGTATCTTCAGGTAGGTCTTAACGCTGTGATAAAAGAATACTCCAACCTGGGACGCGACCGAAATGATACAAAAAAATAGGAGAGAATACTCAAAAAAGGAACGAAATGGGTATTAGAACAAGCCAGATGATAACATACGGGCGACGTACCAAGACTAATCCGAATGAATACGGCCTCATACTTCGTGGCTGAGTGCCATCACTACCAGATGTTGGGTCGAATCAATACTACCTCAATCTAAAATTGAACTCATCATCTGCTTCACACAAGGGAAAAAAATCAGTCAGTATCGTAACGAGTGGACGGGTACACCTATTCATGCTTAGATACTAGTTGTGATGCTAAGTTCCGCTCTACTCTGGGGGGGAGTAGTGCGTTATACAACTATCGCATGTACGTTATATACTATACCTTGGTATCTAACCATAGCCGATGTACTACACAATGTGGACACTCACCTTAACGTCACTCCGTAACTACACCCCAGCTAGCAGTGGCTGGCTCCAGTATGTGCCGACATACCGCAGATCCCGCTACTCTAAAAGCTAAATAAGTGGTCTAAGTATGGGACTCATAAAATAGCACGACAGGTCGTTGATTAATGGCAGATGGATCTGAGCATAAAGATGGCAATATTGTATATGGGAGCAATGCACTAGGCGATTAAACATTGTTATTGCGGTTGAAGCCTAAGCTTGAGATGACAACCTAGTACGGAACTTCTGTATTTATTAGGGTGATACTTTCCTGTACTATCACCGTTTTGCCATCTGTGAGAACCTAATCTGGCAGTCATGCATGCTGTTGTCTACACTCTGTCGACTTGACTCTTCATATTCCACTCCCTCCACTCCCACCTGTCGACCTAGAGGAATGCTCGGTACACGCTAGCTTCCAGTGAGGAGAGTAGAAGATAGAGAGGAAAAAAAAAGTTACGAAAAACAAAATTGGGAAAGGAGGGACAAAGGAAAAGATAGGGCCAAAAGCAAAAGTGAAGGTATAAAAAAACGCCAACACATCAGTGGGGCATGGAAGAAAAAATGTGAGAAAGCGCAGAAAGAAGATTTTAGACTGACATGAATGAATGGTTATGGAAGAAGAAGCATGTGTGCCATTGAATTGAGTGAGTGTAGTTGGTGAATAGTGAGAGAGATGTCATATAGCATGTCCGCATAGACATAAGAGACTGAGATTATTAGAAAGGCAGCACAAACTTGTATATACGCCATAGGGGATAAGATAGCTCTTCCTTCATATGGCTGTCTTAAGATCTAAATATCAAATTGTCATTAATTATACTCATAAGATTTCAAGATATAATATATGATACTATAAATTTAGATAATCATCATAGATTGAACTAATCCTATATAGTCTGAATATCACTCCTCTTAACAAGATTGGAATGACCAAGAATAATAATAGATAGAATGAATATGTCTGCAATGGTCTGACTTTCGTTATGTTCCTCTTGCTGGCCGTGATCTGTCTCGCCCTGTGGATAGTCTGCTTGTAAGACCAGACTAAATAGTCCATCTAGTCTAGTGAACATGACTTCTCAGCTATGAAACAATGATTTACTGGTTTATTACTTAATACCGTGGAACAAATTTCCTCGATTATTCTAACAGCGTTGTGTTCCAGTCAAATGAAATCGTTAATGTTATGGTATACATCGAATCTAATTTTATTTCCAGTCGTTCTGTTCATACATGATATGCTCTCTCTATTATAGATCTCCATCTGATCTTAATCTCTCTCTTTGCTAATGATTTACATAAATAAGAATTATGAGTCATGTAATATTTCATATTGTGGGTGGGATTATTATTCTGTTACACCAATATTAATCAATGAAGAACACAGTTGAATTCGCGAATATATTATGAGTCAATTGTTGTAGGTTGATAACTCGTCCTCCATCTCTTTACTAAATATAACAACCTAAGGAAGGACATTCTCTACCGTACTAGTTTTTGCTTCAAAGCTCACAAAGCCAGGTCTTATTATACTACTACCATAACAGTCTCATGGCAATATGGGATAAATATAATGTTCACATTTTGTTAGCCTCATATATAATTGTCTTCTTTTGCTAACTTTACTCTATCTGCCACACAGCTGGCCACAAACGCCCATTCACACGAACGACAGCAACTTATAACTTCCTCGTCAGCTCAAAAATCATCGCGACTACAATCTTTTTTATCGAACAGTCTTTTCTTGGAAGGATCATGTCTCATCTTTTCCTAATTTAGCTTGTAAGAAGTTGTTTTCAATTTGCTCGAATCCGTCGTATCAGTGTAAAGTCCTTGCCCTGGATTTACTGAGCTAACCTAAAAGTTAAGGTAACATAATTATAATGTTTAAAGGATATAACATTTTATTTCGTCAGATACCTCAGAAAAATAGGCGAATAAGTTTGCAGGGACAACTCGTAGGCAGCACGTCATAGGTCGGGATTCTTATATAGTTTTCTAATGACGAAAACTCTTACAAACATATTCGTTGTTAATGGAACTGTGTGTGTGTGTTGGCCATAGAAATTAGTTTGTAAATCTTAATTTGTAATTAGATTGTTTGTCTTTTGTCTTGCTGAGTAGAACACTAAGTTTCAATTTTGTTACATCAATGTCATCACATTGGTGTTGCCGTATCAACTATAAACATATATTCGTATTTCCTTATTATGTTTGATAACTCATAGTAAGCATCTGTATAATAGACACATAATCTACATGTTGATATTATATTAGTGTGATATTCGCCAAGTCAGTTAGTTGGTGTCACAGAGTCTTAACTTGAGACGCGCAAACCACATATTAAAGATGGGAAAGCATTTTCACCCAACTGGTTGTTAGATTATGGTTGATATACGTTGACTCTCTCTCTCTCTCTCTCTCTCTCTGTATCTCTGTCTCTGTCTCTGTCTCTGTCTCTCTCTCTCTCTGTTTCTCTCTCTCTCTCTCTGACCTCTCTCTCTCTCTCTCTGACCTCTCTCTCTCTCTCTCTCTCTCTCTCTCTCTCTCTCTCTCTCTCTCTCTCTCTCTCTCTTGTGCCGGCCATATATTGAACCTCTGTCCTTGTCACCTCCAGCATCAGGATTTTTAGATTTGTTTTCATTGAATTAACATTATTAAAACCTAAACATAGGATATAATATTAAAACAATGACTTCGACGTCATGGAACAGGATGAGTCCAGGATGAGCAGAAGAATACTAAGCAGGTGATCAGATGAGGACAATCACAAGTAGGCAAGTCGCAGAGGATTGGCCCAAGAACATTCAGAAGCAAGCATAGAATCTCCCAAGAAGAGTTAATATTCACTTGGTGCCCTACAAGCCAACAACCCTCGCCCTCCCTTCCTCACTTGCACCTACAGCAGACCCTTCTCCCAACCACTGACCCATAGTCTCCCACGACTTTTGACCCCGAGCCCGAAGCTGCCTTTCATGTTGTGCAAACCTCTGTTGGTACCGTCGACCCTAGTCTATACGAGAAGCTGGGCCTGAGGAGACCGATTACCCCATTCCCTGATGCCTATTTCCTGCAACTAGAAGAGAAGTAGAAGGTAAACCTAACCATAACCCTACGAGACTGGAAAGCAGAAGATGAGGCACATAGATTAAAAGAAAAAGAAAACCCCTAGGACGTCACAGCTGGGTTCCCGTCTACAGCACATGCTGCTTGGACACAGCTGGGTTCCCGTCATTCTCCATGGGGTATATCTGCTTGCCTCAGGATGTGCCCTTTCACAATATAGGCTCAACTTGATTGGGTTGACGTCTACAGCACATGCTGCTTGGACGGAATGGAGAATGACGGGAACCCAGCTGTGTCCAAGCAGCATGTGCTGTAGACGGGAACCCAGCTGTGTCCAAGCAGCATGTGCTGTAGACGTCAACCCAATCAAGTTGAGCCTATATTGTGAAAGGGCACATCCTGAGGCAAGCAGATATACCCCATGGAGAATGACGGGAACCCAGCTGTGCAACTCTAGGAGGCAGACCTTAGCTTAGAGACGTTAGTGTGTGGCTGGCCCAGGAGTGTGCAAAGTTATATCTTCGAGAAGCCATCCAGCAGAAGCGACAAGTCCCTGGACCGCACATGTGACTACCAAACCAGGAATTGCAAACCCAGTTTGTGATTTCCCCCCCCCCCCATCCCTTGCTGCCCGTGTAAATGATTGCAATTCGTGAAGCTCTCCCTTGGTGACTATAGCATAGGTAACCCTTCCCCACTGTTTCCTTGTATTGAATGGAGAAGCTAGGGATATTATAAGAACCAAGTCAAGGCCCTATTTCCTACCTAGTATCAGTAATTAACGCTTTCCCCTTTTGCCCTTACAGTTACACCTAACCGACATCCTGAAGCCCAACGTGCCTCCTTTGCGTCCTAGGGAAAAGCTTACAGAGTCAGTGACCTAACCTTCTCCCTTGGTGCCTCACATGTTATGTCTAAACGTATACATCCTTGTGTTGCATGTTCTGCAATGGTAGATTACCTGATAGTCAATAGTCCTATCCAGGCAGCGATTGTAGGAGTTGGTAGAGCATAAGGACTGTGTGACGAGGAGTATATGTGATACTTCCCAGCTGTTATCTGAGAGTACATGCATGCTTTAGTGTGTTGAATAATAAGAGTAATTATTCTTTTATTTTGTATAAGAGAATAGACAGTCGAAGTTGGTATAGAGAATGGTCGAACCTGTTGATATATAATTGATTTCGAAGGAACATCGCATATCGGATTTTTGTTAGTATCGTTTACGAGGCCATGTGGAGAGTTACCATAATCACTACTGTAAAACCCCGCCATTACCTAATCCGTGAGTCCGTGTGTGACTGTGTTCCCTTGATCGTAATAAATGTAAATACAATTATAGGAGCCACAACTCTTATTAACCCGAGGAGAGCGAGAATGGGACAAATGTTGTATGTGAATTAATTACCTTTGATTCGGACAGAATTTGTTATATATACCATCTACAGCATTATTTCTTCTCCATGTGCATTTATTTTACTTTTATGATGAACATATGAAAATTGAAGTGACAAAAGAAATGGGAATATCAATTGTTTGGTGGATAACGTATATTTTTGCAGCCCGGTCGTATTCTTGGTCAGCCAGCTGAGAGACATACATCCTCTCCTTGCAACGTCTCGCAATGTACTAAGCCGCCCCAGAGAGATCTCACATTTCTAGAGGGTCTCTAAAGGACTCAACCCTGCCTCCGAGCCCACTTTACGATAATCGGCAGGAATATAACCAATAAATGAGGGAAATAAGAGGAAAAATAGCCGCTAATTGAAGGGGGGCAAAAGGTACAAAGGCCCCCATATGTTGTCAAGCAGCAGATAAATAGTAGTACTACATGGAAATCAGAACAAACAAACAGGTATCCAGCAACCCCATCCAAGAATTGCTTGTCCTCCAAAACACTGATGGTCAAGTGTCCAAACAGTAGTTTAGAGTGGATAAGGGAACAATGGAAAGGGAAGACTGGCCTTGGACAAATGTCTGTGACAGGATTAGGAGATGTTAGTAGGGGACAGTTGTTATAAGAAAAAATTATAAAAACAAAAAATCTTCATTTTCAAATGCAGTCAGTCGTGGATTTAAGGCAAGATGTTTGTCTAGGCCAAGTTTAAAAGACGGTACTCAGATTTATGGAACGACGGTGCTGCTGCGGGTTCTATAACATCTCGAGGGGAAATCCCATTCCACAAGTAGTGATTAACTCGATTTTGAAGGGGGAAGGAGGGGGAAGAGAAAAAAACATTCTTAGGCTCTCGTCGCGATGGCGGTTTAAGAAGATATTAACCCAATAATTTGCCAATTGTGTCTCCCGTGTGTAATTTTGAGTTCGGTTCGATGTATCGTGAAAATATTAATTACAATTCTTATTGTAGATGCCTTTGATGATTTTGAACACTTGAATTAAGTCACCTCTCAATCTGTGCTGAGTTAAATGAAATAGATTTAATTCTCTAAGACACTCCTCGTATGGTTTTGTATATTATCTGTTTAGGTAAGGTATAATATTGGTAACTATATTGAACTCGTTCTAGCTTGTCTACGGTATATCTTTCTGGTAGTAAGGGCACCATGATTGAACGCAATATTCCAGGAGAACGTGGACTAAGGAATTGTAAAGAGTTACGCTTACATCTTTGAATTTATGCTCAAATGACCTGCCTATAAAGCTAATTATTTTGTTTTGCC